>JALIZH010030000.1:0-20069 GCA_030522465.1 Rhipicephalus appendiculatus
CGGAGTCATTTGTGTACTAAAAGAAAGAAAAGTTATTTACCAGTTTATTATTTTGTTTTTGTGCAGGCGTTAGTGAAAAGTTGATACACCAAAAGAATAAAGCCTAGCCTTTAAACACATTTTGCCAGTGGAGCTAATGCCACATTTTGCTTTTTTTAAGTGCGGAAACAATAGAGTTTAGTTCACTGAACCCTAGCATCTGGAAATAGGAACCCAGCGATACAAATGGCTGGTAAAAGGTGACATTTCCAAGTTTTTATTGTGTCGCATAAAGACTGCGTGACAGCATGCCCATGTGCAATTCCTGCCCACTTTTTCAATGCTTGTATAGTTCGCAATTTTAGGAGCATGTGTTAATTCAAATGCCGTTTCTCTTACATGCACATTGCTACTTTTTATGCATGTAAAAAAGAACTGTTTGTTCTTACTGTTGTTCAGGTTCATGCTATTACAGTTGTCCTGTGACATCTGAAGAAACCATGTGTCTTTGTCTACCTGAGTGAAGTGATATGAAAGCTGTAACGTAACTGACGTGCTTGGCTTGTTGCAATATTGAATGACTGCCTTGGAGTGCCTTGTGATAGCGCAGGTATCTGTACCACACAAAATGGGTTCTAATCGTTTTAAGGCATGCATAATTTCAGTAATGAGCAATGTGTCTTTACTTGGTTGTCCAAACACTATCTTTCTTAGCTGGATGTGTCACGTTAACGTTGTTGTTCTTGTCTACACTGCGAGTGAGTGTGGCAAACGAAAAATGCTGTATACTCGTCTAGATTGCCAGTTTTACAGAAGAATGTTTACGTGATGTGTTCAGTTTTCGAGGTGCAAATGTTGGCAGTTATGTGTGCTGAAGTTTTGAATTAAAGGAATATTTTTAGCAAACTCATTATTCACATGACTCCTACCTGTTAAATCTGATGTCACACCTAAATTATGACACACCTTCTTGAAAAAGTTGCCATAATTTTATTATATTAACATTGTATGTACTATATGTATATACTAGCATATTGCATATATACCTGAACTGGGGTGTAGAACTTCTAACAGCCACATTGCCACAAGATATTAAGTCAAATGCAGCTGCACTGAATTGTTGTCCACGGTGAACAGTTGTGAAATTCCCTTGAAGATTTCATATAGGCATGTGTCTGTGTACTACTTACATATAGAAAATTTTTACCGACAATTCCAATATATTGAATGCTGCATCACACTGCAACAATGCAAGTCCTCTTCTCCAAATGGTACGGTGCATTCACTTCTCATATCATTGGGAGCGTCCTGGCAATGAAGCAGCACCGTTTTTGCAGATTTTGTTTAGCAGTGTGCTGAACCTGAATGGAATATGATGACAGCAAGTTATAATAGTAAGTAAGGTGATGTAAAATTTTAGTGGCTGACACAGCAAGGATCCCAATTCCACTCTCCACGATGACCCATTGGGTTTAGTAAGCTTCACTGCAGTACAACTGTGTTACGTGGTGAAGCACACTGGCAATATTGAAAAAAAAAAACAAAACAAAAAAAAAAAAAACCTGCCATGCAATTAAGCGAACTATACTTGGAGCCAATGTTCTTCTATATCGAATCGCCTACATATTAAGCTATTTTGCATGACTGAAATACAAGAGGGTTTATGCAGTTGGATTTAGGTGAACATTAAATATAATCAGATGGTCAAACTTAGTCCAGACTGCTGTGGCATGCCGTGAGACCGAATTATTTTTTGAGCTTGAGGAATTTTGGAATCCAATCAATTCTTAATTTTGGAGGCCATGTCATGGTCAGCCAACATACGTAGTCTGGCATTGCATTAGAAAGTGCAAAATCCAGTTCAACTAATCAGTTATTTTTCAAGATTGCAAGCTATCATCAGTACATAATCAACAACATTGATTTTCTTTGGGAGACTCTCCCACACCCACTGGCCATCATGTTGATACGTAGGATGTGACATCGCGAACCGCAGCCATTGGCAAGCCATCTGTAACTCTGAAAGGTACCACCAAGTAGGCCCGCCAGCAAAACAAGGCGCGCGCGAGCGGCGACCGCAATCAGATAAAACTGCATTGCCGCGCTGTCTAACATTGAGCGTCTGGTGCCGAGACATCGCAGTGCGCATGCGTGCCCTTGCACGCTCACAACCATGTCTTTTACTCGCTTGCAGCGGACTAGCTGATTAATAGAGACCGGATTTTAGGCAAATGCCTATTTTGTTCCTTGCGTTCCTATCTTGCCACTTTCATATATGAGCACGAATTAGGGGTTAAGGAAGGTTTTTATAGTGTTTTTATAGTGCCTATAAATGCCTATTTTTGGGGTTTGTGCCTAAATGTCTATAAGTGCCTATAAATGCCTAATTTTCAAAAACGGCGCCCATATGAGCACTATTTACACTCAAATTTTGCCTTCGAGTACAGTTTGAGACCGTAATTCATGTTACCGGCCAAAATTGACGTTTCGGAACTCTATGGGGTGCCACAACCTAGTTCCCTAGTTCAACAAACTTCTGGTAAGCAACCGCTAGCAGCAGTGAAATGGGACGCGCCGGCCACTTTACCCCACCGCACTGACATGGCGCGAGCGGTTGGAGCAGGGGGAGGAGGAGGAGAGAAAAAGGCGCAATTTCTGCAACTCTAAATCGGAGCACGTCCAAGCGTATACAGTGCAATGAGGAGAGGAAAATAAAGGTGGCAAGATGAGAGGAGAAAAACAGGAGAGTGGCGTCCGTGGCCGAGGACGTGGCGGGCGGCTTTTACAGCCGGTTTTCCAGTCAAGTGTTCCCCAACGAATTGAAGCACCTCCTTGAAGATCTGGGTGTGGTGGGGGGCGGAAAACAGGAGGTGCCTCTGTGCAGCAGCAGGAAGATGGAAAACGAATGCGAAACCATGCATGGAGTGCCGTCAGGGGAATGTAGAGTGCAGGTAAAAAAATCAGATGTGCACTTGACTTTTGTTTTGTTTGTAGTTTACTTCTTAAAGGGCGCTTCACCAGGTCACATAAGAAATTTTAATTAGACACTGGAAGTTGTTGCGTGCCCAATGAAGAGCTTTGTACCGCAAGAACTTTTTAATTGGTTCATTACGAGCCGCGAACACATGATGCCGGTAGATGAGCTTGAAACCTTTGCCACTCGCAAGCCAAATTTCTTCGCTGCCCTCTTCGGTATCGGAGCAACTCGGAGCCAGGAGATCACACGACGCAGACGCATCAACATGTCACGCGCACGCAAGGTTACACTGTGCGCGCATGACATGCCCAAGCCAGGTCGCGCACACAAGCGGTGTTGTATCGTTTCGGCGTTCTCTCTAGTGTGCTGCCTGTTTCTGTGGGATGGATCCTTCTATACGCTTGGAGAGGCTGGCATGGATTATGTATCCTTACCACGACACAGAGCGTCGCACCGCTGGAACTGCTGTAAGAGACGATGCATCAAAAACACGCCAAGCGTTGTCATTGCTGGCGCCGGCACGACGCGGCAACGGCGAGAACACGGACGCAAACGAAACGGAAGCAGCTTAGTCTCGCATCAAGCTCAATTCGAAGTAAAAAAATAAATAAAAATACACACAGATTCCGTTTGTATGTTTAATTATTTCTACAAATTTCATTCTTCTATAGGCACCGGGCGGCCGTCGTACGGCGCCAGCGGCGCCCCTCCCGAAAAGCGCCCCTAGCGGCGGCAGCGAAAGCACTGGCATGTGAAGCAGACGACGCGGAGAAGGCTCTGCTACTTTCGGCAACGTATTCAAGTAGTAACGGCGGCGTTTCTTTTTAGACAATCGCAAGCTGTAAGCTGTTTCGTTTGTCGCCCAAGGCAAATAAGAGGAGCGGCAGTAACAGTGTTTCTTGAACAAAGCACGAAGCGTTCGACTGTCGGACATGTGTTCAGATAACGGGGCCACTCGTCGGGCTCCAGGGAGACTTCCCCGCAGTCGTTTGCGGTCGTGGCAGCATTCAATGGTCGCCAAGTCATCAAGAAAGGATGACACGTGTTCTTTTCATGTCTTCACACCCAGGAGCACCGTCGGAACGTCAATCGACTAGGCTTCTTTGCGTGGTGCTGTGCTTTTATGCGTTTGCTTTCGTTTGGAGGCGGACCAGAGGCACGATGCCTCCTCCCTTTCGGGACTGCAATTGAGACCGGCCCGATTGGCGAAAGTGTTGTAAAAGAAACATCTTTGTATTTTAACTGCCAAACTCGCTGCTCCTCACTGTTGGGCTCCTGGCGGGAAGGCGAGTACTGACAGCGCACGTGCACTAATGGCGATGCCAGTTACATTGCGTTGCGGCTTTCAAGGCTTGACCAGCCGGCGTACGCGTTTTCATGCGTTTGCTCTAGAGAAGGGTCACCGCTTGCACGAAGCTGGACACGTGCTTGACATCAAGGAATATAAAAGTGACAACGACTGCAAATTGCTTTGCAAGTGCACCCCGCAGACGAAGTTCAATGCGATAAGCTACGATGTGGAGCTAGATCTAGGTATCCCCATTCCTATTTCTATTTTAAACGCAAAGCATTTCTTATCTCTATCTATAAATGCCTCTATTTCTCCATCTAGCCGCCTACGTCTGGGCGCTCTCGAGGTCGCCTCCTTAAGTTGACATTAACCAAAATTGGCATAGGTGGGTACGAAAATAAGACGAACATGGCTGTCTGGTTGTGATATGGTGGTATGAGTAGCGCGAAAATCTTTCCAGTCACGTGCGGCACATACCGGGCGTATACCACGGGCCGCGGGATGCTGGTATGAGGCACAGGTGATTCACAGTGGATCGACCCAGGAACGGCGAGAACAGACATTGATAATTTAAGCGGGTGCATGTCCAAAAATCCGGCATCAGCCACGTGAACCCGACGTATGCAAAGAATAGAAATCCGGATCCCAGCAGGAGTCGAAACCAGGTACTCTGAGCGGATATCAAATATTCACCACAGAGCCAAGCCATGACTTCAAATTACTTTTGAAAAGATCCTATGCGCAAGAAAAATGTCGGTGCAACCAACGTCAATTGTGGTTGCAGTGCTGGCTATCTAATTTCATGACAAGGTAATAAACATTACTCATGTACTCATATGAAACAGACGTTACGTCGGCTTAACGCCAATCTTGGTTTTATTAAGACTTCTTGTTGGGCGAGTTGGTTAACATCAAAGGGGTACATAGTAGCGCAAACTTAGAAAATAGACACGAGAAAAAGAAGTAGGAGGGAGCAGAAAGGTCGGGCGCTCCCTCGTACTTGTTTTCTTGTGTCTTTATTTTCTAAGTTTGTGCTACTATGTACCCCTTTGATTTCAATGTTGGCTCCGCTTTTATAACCGTCAGATAAACATTACATATGTGCTCCTATGAATCTGCAAGCTATATTCAAGCGTTGCTCGACCCGGAACAATACTCTGATCAACGCTACGCGTATGATATTCACAGCATCGGCACGAATTGTGAATCGCAACGTAGCGTGCGCTTCGTTTCAATAACACTGACGTCTGTTCTCTAACATGAGCGCTAACATTACGTCAGACCACAAGTTAGCCTTTAAACGTCAGTGTAGTCGGCATGCTTAAGCACACTATGTGCGCACAACTCCATCTACAAAAACACGTCGATACACCTCGTTACGCGTGACTTAAAGCTAAAAAACAAATGCAGCATAGACTCGCTGATTCGCATAAAATCGGTTCCCACAATACGTGGGATCTGCCGAATTTTTCCTAATACTTTGTTATTCTGTCTATACGTTAACATTGTCCCCTAACAATAAAAAAATAGAGCGTACGTCTCCCATTCCCTTCTCGTCTTTACTGGATGCTTCGCCGATTGCACTTGTTCCTCAGTTGTAGTTTTGTACGCCCCCCGTTCCTGTTATGTTTTCCATTGATTTTCGATCCTTCGCCGACCCTTAAGATATTGTAATCTTCAGTCTTCGCGCACACGTAGATTTCGGCAGCGCACGACACAAGCGACGAGAGCACAATCAAGAGAAACGAACGTCCAGCCCCGCGCCCCCGCAGCAAGCGCCTGCGCCCTTTTCCGCACTCCCATTCCATTAGTTCCCCGTCGCCACCGAAAGAGGCGCCACCAGTCCCCGCGCCCGGTGCCTATTCAAGCAACAGATTGCACAGATTACACATATCGCCTCGAATAATTCTCGCAGTGTTGTACGTCACCTCCTCCGCGACAGTCTACGGACAGTGCGAATATCGCACTGTCCGTAGACTGTCGCGCCGCACAGCGGACAGAGAGAGAAACGCCACGAGGATGATTAACAGACGACGGAGCGCTTTCACGTGGCTAGCGCGGGCCCTGCCAACACCTGCAATGCAGGCAGGGGGGCTTTTGTTAGCCTTTTTCGCGCTCACGATGGTTAAGAGTGGCAATGTACAACATACGGGCGCCATGCTCCGGTGCGCAAAAAATATGTAGGCAAGCCTGCACCGCTTCAATACGGCTGATTCTATGCCATTCTAAGAAGCGGGGGGTGGGGAGAAAAAGCACGAACTGGGCACGTGCAGATAGAGAACTCAGGCTCGCGTGCGCTACGTTGGAATGTTTTAGTGCAATTCTCCTTGTTCTGAGCACCATTCATATCAATCAGCTGTACGATTTTCCGAAGTTATCTTAGTCGAATCGGTCCTACGATCAATCTCATAGCCAGGGGGGGCGGAGAGAGGCAGGGTTCTCTGACCACCTCCAAAATGTTGCTTCCTCAAATAGGCACTTAAATAGTTAAGGCCTTCAGTAAGTGGTTCCTCCCCTTTCGGACAAAATTCCTCGCTACGGGCCTGCCAACGACATACACATAACACTCACAAAGAAGTCGGTCCAACTCGCAACGGTTGAATCAAAGCAATAAAACATGCTATATAGGCCACTACTTGCCTACTACTTCGCATGACATCGACTCCCAGAATGAGTCGAATATGCCTTATTTTTATTGTAAAGATAATCTGATATATGTTATCTCCTAAACGCTTCCCTAATTTCACCCATCCTCCCCACCCTTCATCCAATAAACATGTATCTTTCCTAACAAAACTGCAAAGACTTCCTTACAAAAGTGCCGACACCGGTGAATGATTTATTTCACGAGCTTAATGCTCATGATAAATCAAATAAATCCTAGCATTGTATTCACGTGGTCAAAGTCATTCAAGTTTAAAATCTCGTCCAATTGCCGAGAGATAACAGAATTCCTTCACCACATTACAGCTTGAAGCAATGTGTTTTCGGGAGTGACAAAGCGTCGTGTCTGGCGTAGATGGTGCGTTTCTACCCTATTTCCTCTTTGAAAACCGCCTATGACCCCTTTCAAGACACCAAGTGCGCGAGCTGCGTCACACTACATAAAATAATGCAGCCATTGTTCAAATGATAGAGAGCGGCATGACAGCCCCAGATTGTTTGTGTTGTCGTAACATTTATTCGTAGGAAAACCTACGCGACAACTGCGGAGACAAGCGGGTCAGTGCAGCGGAGAATGGAGAGGCACTTGATGCTCGCAAATCGTGCTGAGGCTGCTTCGTGTTCGCCACCATATGAATGGTTGTTTTACAAATTTGTGCCCATTTTGTCCTGTTTTTGCACGCAGTCGTGATCTATTTCAATGTGGAACGCGATACCACGAAATAAAAGCGGCATGGTGTCATTACATTTGTCAAAACAAGTTCTACAGTACGCTTCCATGTCCTCCGACTCGCTCTCGCTATCCTCCTCCGGACCGCCATGTTGGTTTACTTCGCGCGCCACCTATAGGCCGCGGACACTGAGATCAAGGGCAAGCGGCGTTCAGACTGACATTTCACCCCTTTCCGGTGCGCGCAGCGTTGCAAATCTTGGCGGACGTGATCGTTAGTGCCCAGTGCATGCAATACATTTGCCAGCTCGAAATGCTCAAACCACAGACAGAGGATAAATTGACCCTGCGCGATTAGACCCGGCCAAAACGAGGCTAAAAGACCCTTCTTGCCTTTTAGCTGTCTGGCTATTGGCTCCTGGGCTGCCCTTCTGAGACATGCCGAAAAGAGAGAGACCCCGAAGCGCGTTTATTTGACGGGGGACACTTAACTCACCAATGCTGGACAATAAAAGAAGAGACCATGTTGTGTATATATATATATATATATATATATATATATATATATATATATATATATATATATATATATATATATATATATATATATATATATATATATATATATATGTTAGGAAGGCAGTGGAGAAAAAGACCAAGGAAGGCTCACCAGTAAATATGCGGCTGTAGGCGATATAGCAACAAAGAGCGTAAGGCGAAAAGTCAGAGGCGGAGAGAATTTACTGGGTGGCAGCAATGAAAAAAAGAATAATAAAATAAAAAAATATCCGGCTCTGAGTAACTACCGAAAGGGCAAAAACGAAAAAGGAGGGAGGCGTTTTATGACAATTCAAGTGGAAGCGCTTTACTGTTTGAAGCGAGATCGGGTTGCCTTAGAACGCGTAGTTATAAAGCGAGATTCATTAAAGAAGAAGGACAATGCACATATGCTGTGAGGAAGGTAAGGAAACGACGGAGCATGTTCTAAATTTTAATGATACTTGAAATACGAGCGCGTGTTTCCACAAACTGGGACGACATAAGCTGACAAGGACATATGCCCCCTGTTTTAGCTGCGCGCTCGTATTTCAAGTATCATGAATCACCAACTCGCCCAGTCAGCCATTTTGCTAAATTTTAAACTAAGAATTCTTGGCCAATCCCCGGCCAGAGCGCATATGTGCATGCCATATTAATGATTTAAGGCTCAAACAAAGAAACAAGCATGCTCTGCTTCAATCTGGAGATATCCACCCAAGTGTACGTTTGGACACGAGCCTACAAGAAGCCTTGGGTTTTAGGGACAGCAAAGGAAAGCTGAACACGTTTGCGATAGAAATAAGTCGGTTAGAGTATTGGTGGCAGAAAACCAGAGAGAAAGGTAAAAAAATGATTAGTGGGGAAAATAAGGATGTTCTACCGTAAGAGGCGGAGAAGTGGGCTGTGAATTCATGTTTTTTTTGTTTCTATAGTAAGATAAATTTAATCGAGGTTAGGCAGAGAATGCTGCGCCGCACGCAAGTGACGTCATGCGCTTTTCCGGTTAAGCGCGTCGTTTGAATATGCCATGACTTAGCCGAACCGTTACGCGGCTTTCAGTGTGCCTCTCCGTTGGCCTCCTGTCAGCCGGACTTGCTGCTGCTACTGATGTGCCGCTGGTCAGTCTACAGGCCCTTTGATATTGGATGTTTGATGACCTTCGCAGAATTGGCTCTATTTACTACGCACTTTCTTGGCGAGACGCAGGACACGCAGAATTCAGATGCAACTGGCTGCATCGGTTTATCAGTCATCCGCGTCAGGAGTGTTGATTTGCACGGTTTATCAAGGCTCTGACGAGCAGGAAGATGCACTGCAACAGACGTAGTCTTAGAACTGAATCACAGGCCGCCTAGATTTCGCGAACGGCTCATGATGATGGTGTCGCGATGAAAATAAACGCGAACAGCGTACAGAGTGGCTTTTGGTACAGTCGAATTTCGACATGCCTTGACTATCGCTGGGCGAATCTACGCTTTCCGCCGGCGACTGCGTAGCGCTAGAATTTTGCTCCGGCTGACGTTAACGCATTGCGTGTGTGTTCCAGTGCAAGGCATGACTGACAGATTGTAACCATAAATATATGGTGGACAAGTTTCCTGCCATAATTTTTTTAGCAGTTAGTCACTGTTACTTTTCGGCTCTAGTAGCCGCGCAGTATATGCAACAAAATACTGACGTGTCACCGTGATGCTCTAGGCCAGGGGTCTCAAACTCATTTCAGACAGCGGGCCGCATTCACGCAATTCAGTCGCGCAAGGGCCGAGACAGTGAAGAAAGAAAAAAACATGGCTGATCCCTCTGTCATAGGAATCGGTATAACACGAAAGTGAAACGTGTCTTCACAGAGATAGTTGAGCGTTTATTCTGCATTGTTTCGCCACAAGGCCGAAGGAATGAATGCTAGAGCAACAAATTGTAATGACACGCGAAGAACGGCAAGCAGCTGGAAACTTGCTGCGCGCACCTTAAGCAGAAAGGACGCACAAAATGAGCACACACATGATGAGCGCGGACTGTCACAGCTCGACACCTAAAGCGCGCTGATTTAACTCAAAGAAAGACGCACGAAACGACCGCACAAGTATACCCAGGACAAGCGCGAACAACTGTCACAATTGTTACTTCGTGTGTGAGCAGCGCGCTCCTTTCGTAAACGCGGCCGCTGCGGCGAGCGAAGTGACCTTCGTGCACTCGTTAACCACTTTACCTTCATAGCAAACCTGCGGTGGAATGACAAGACGTAATAATAATAGCTGGGGTTTTACGTCCCAAAACCACGATATGATTATGAGACGCCGTAGTGGAGGGCTCCGGAAATATTGACCATCTGCTGTTCTTTAACGTGCACTGACATCGCACAGTACACGGGCCTCTACCATTTCGTCTCCACCGAAATGCGACCGCCGCGGCCGGGATCGAACCCGCGACCTTCGGGTCAGCTGCCGAGCACCTTAGCCACTGATCCACCGTGGCGGACAGAATGAGAAGACGTACAACGCGCCCCAATGCCCTGATCAGGAGATAAGCGCGCGCACACGAGCGACCACGCCCCGTGGAGGCGCGCGCTCATCGCAGCGAGAGGCGCGAGAGCGCGCACTCCATGCCACCTTCGCGCCATCTCGCTAGTGATTACGAAAACACGCTAAAGTCGACGAGCTCTGAGGACTATATGGTGTACAGTGAAACCTCGGTGATACGAATCTCACGGGACCACCAAAGATATTCGTATCATCTGAAATTCGTATCACCAGAAAGCATGGAAAATTAGCATGCGACAAAAGAAAGCTAGCGTACATTTTCATTTATTGTTGACGTTGTGAGGCCTGACTCCTTCGCCAAGACCCTCCTCGCCTTCTTTCGCCCCTCCTCCACCTTTCATAGGATGTCTTATGCGTGAGGCAGGCCCGTGTAAGCACAGTACAACGACAGCAGCCCGCGTCGACACATTAGAAGAAGAAAAAAAAAAAGAAAGCATGGCTCCAATGCTCTCTGTAATCTAAACGCGATGGCACACGGAGGCACATTAGAGCCCCAAACATTCGCGCACACAATCTCGGAGGCCGTGAAGCGTCTCTGAAGGTTTATTCTGACCTTAATTTTTTTTTTTCTTACACCATGATTCTGACGAATTGCGGTGCGGCGCATGCCCGCGCTTGCGTTCCCGCGCTCACACGTGCTTGGCGCGTCTTCCGCGACCGCGCGGACAGCACCTCTTCGCACCTGGGCGGTAGGGTACGTTCGTAACAAACGTCGCAGGGTGAAAATAGGTTCGCAACAACCGTACTCCATTACACTGCAGGCCAATGGGCCTTAGCCGGGACCAAAGAAAAATTCGTATCAAGCCGAAATTTGTATGAGCTGTGATCGTATCACCGAGGTTTCACTGTATATAAATAGCTTGCCGTTAGCAAGTTAAGGTACGAACGCTGCCGTGGCCGAGTGGTATCGCGCCGCGCGCTGCGGAGCGAGGAAGGTCGCAAGTTCGACGCCCGGTGACGGAACTTTTTCTTCTAGCTTTTTCTTTGATCTAAATGCATTAGTTTATATTTTACAACGTCATATCCGTGACGGAAATACGTCAGAGGAGCCGTGGTGGACCCCAGCATAAAACACTTTCGTGTTAAAAACCGGGGTGGGGGGGGAGGGGGGTTAGAAATTGTCAGAAAACGTTGATGTTTGAAAGAAAAACCTTTCCCATATAGCATATACGGGTCATTTTTGTAAGAGATTTGGTGCCAAAATTCGAACATGTCGAGAACGATCTCCAAAATGTCTAAAATCTAAACGCCGATTCTTAAATATAGCTTTCGTTTCACTCTTATGTTTCAGCACACAGTGACCTCATCAGGTGCCTCACGAAAATGCGTTAGACCAGTCATGCCTGTGTAGCTCACGAATTTTTTGAAGAATATAAAAAAAATGTGAGGCAAGGACAGTCATGTACGGGCCGCGGGCCGCAAGCGAGGGGCTGGCGGGCCGCATGCGGCCCGCAGGGCCGCGTGTTTGAGACCCCCTGCTCTAGGCGATCAGCACTTGATAAACAATGCCCAGTGGCAACTGCCGACTGCGTTAGCTCACCTACCTACAAAACAGTGCCGAAGAGTTTGTCTGCCTTGCTGAATAAGACGGCCTGTGATAGCACAGCAAACGGATGAGAATGACCGATACGTGTTCGCACTTTGCGAAAAAAAAAGCCTGCAGTGCAGGAGCATTGGCCATCGGAGATCACATGCTTAGTAAAAACACTTCACAGCCGCACTGGAATTTATTGTGCGCATAGGCGTGCGCACGAGGGGGGGGCAGAGGGGGGCGGCCGCCCCCCCCTCCCCCTAGTCACCTAAGAAGGGGGGGGGGGGCGAAGTCTGCCCCATACATTGACTTAATAGGGAGAGGGGGGGGCTGCGACGAGCCTTCGCCCCCCCCCCCCTCCCTGAAGGGGAACCCTGTGCACGCCTATGATAGTGTGTCCAGACGTCCTCACGAACTGTGCTACAACAGTGATTTCATCGTTGACATTGCCCTTCACGACAAGCAAATCGAGGTACTCGGCAGTAAGGAGACTCATCTTCCACACACCACGTTTTGAGTGCAGTGCTTTTTTTTTCTTTTGCGTGTGTGTGTGGGACAATAAATTCTAGGACTGGATTTTGTTTTTTTCGGGGGGAGTTACTGTTTTTGTGTGTGTTTTGTGGGAAATGGCAAATACGTCGCCGCCAAAAAAAAAAAAAAAAACCGCAGCAGCTCTGAAAACGGAAATAAAGATCCGCAGCGCCACACAATTTTTGCGAGAAACACTTGAACCACTCAACAGCCGTTGAAAACTGCCGTGTAGCAGCGTGACAGCTCTATCGAGTCGATGGAGCTGCGGCGTTTCGATGGCCGTCGACTCGAGGGCCTTTCAAAAGTGCCCGTGTGACACAGGTATAAATCTTTTAGAACTATAAGCTCAACCGGATTTTGGAATATTTTTGCATGATTATACAAGATGGGCACACGAGACACATGATAATGTGCGAAGAACTGCATTTAAATACTGCAAGGTAAGATAGATACACTGAATAACATAGCAAGAGATAGAGAAATGTAATGCGTAAAGGCTGAGAGGCTACATACGCACACACACACGCACACACACGCATAAACACACACACACACACACACACACACACACACACACGCACGCGCGCACACACACACACACACACACACACACACACACACACACACACACACACACACACACACACACACACACACACACACACACACACACACACACACACACACACACACACACACACACACAAAATGGTATTCCTATAGCCTTAGAAAATCTTGAGTTTTTTCATTATTTAAAAAAAAGTTTAATCTTATTTCGATAAAATCTGTTTGACGAGCATTTCGAACCAGACAAGGCTATCGCCCTTGGAAACCAGGAGATTTTCCTTTTCAAAGTGTCATCGAATTCTGATGAAATGCATTTTTTGATCATTTTTGACCAAGTCGAAAAGTAATTATCTTTTTGTTCAGAAATGACACCAAAATTTATTTGCGAAGCAACGGGTGTAAAATGCTGGGGTTTCGTATCCGAAGGCTGGAGACACAAACACAACATTTGTAACTATACGCTGCAATATTTGCAGATCAACCTGAAAACACAATGGCATTAATTTGGATGTATGGGTTCCAATGAGGTGCAGAGTAACTTTTAAACATTCGATCCTGTGCCGTTTCTGTAGCCGAGTTGGTGAAGCGCTCAGCTCGCAACCGAAAGGTCAGCGGTTCGAATCACAGTGTCGGATACCTTAAAAATTAGGCATCAGCAATCCAATTCTTTTAATGAAATTAAGATAATCGAATTCTGATGAAATGAGGTTTCTGATCATTTTCTACCATAAATGCAATTACCTTTTTGTTCTTACCTTACCTTTTTGTTGAGAAATGACACCAAAACTTACTTGCGAAGCGACTGGTGTAAAATGCTGGTGTTTTGTTTCCGAAGCCTGGAGACGCAACCTGAAAGCACAACAGCATTAATTTGAACGTATGGGTTGCAACGAGGTGCAGAGTAACTTCTAAACACACATTCCCATGTCGTTCTGGTAGACAAGGTGGTAAGGCGCTCAGCTCGCAACCGAAAGGTCGGTGGTTCGAATCACAGTGTTGGTTTCCATGCCAGAAAGGTAAGGCTTTAGAAACCCACATTTTATGAATTTTTTTCTATGAAATTGATATCTTGAGCGTTTCTTACCGTTACCCTTACCGCAATGGTGGCGAGGTCATTGAGGATCCGCTACCGATGCGGAAGGTACAGGGTTCGATGCCGGCCGGGTACCCAACGGCTTTGTGCAAGCGGGCTTCGGATGGTCCCACGCCGCAAAAAAGGGGCCATTTCGTGCTTCTTTTTTAAATTGGAAGACGCCCATCGCTGCAGGTGTGACGTCAGAAAAAAGTTGAGCCTTATCATAGCTGATAAGGGCCTAAACTTTTTCGACCACCTTTCGACACCTAATGCGGTGAAGCCGACGCACCAGGGAAACATTTGTCTCGGAAGACGTCCATCGCTGCAGGTGTGACGTCAGACAAAAGTTGAGCCTTATCATAGCTGATAAGGGCCTAAACTTTTTCGACCGCTTTTCGACATCTAATGCAGTGAAGCAGGCGCATCAGGGGAACATTTGGCTCGGAAGACGCCCATCGCTGCAGGTGTGACGTCAGACCATATCTGATAAGGGCCTAAACTTTTTCCAGCACTTTTAGACATCTAATGCAGTGAAGCAGGCGCATCAGGGGAACATTTGTCTCGGAAGACGCCCATCGCTGCAGGTGTGACGTCAGACAAAAGTTGAGCCTTATCATAGCTGATAAGGGCCTAAACTATTTCGAGCGCTTTTCGGCATCTAATGCGGTGAAGCAGGCGCATCAGGGGAACATTTGGCTCGGAAGACGCCCATCGCTGCAGGTGTGACGTCAGAGAAAAGTTGAGCCTTATCATAGCTGATAAGGGCCTAAACTATTTCGAGCGCTTTTCGGCATCTAATGCGGTGAAGCAGGCGCATCAGGGGAACATTTGGCTCGGAAGACGCCCATCGCTGCAGGTGTGACGTCAGAGAAAAGTTGAGCCTTATCATAGCTGATAAGGGCCTAAACTTTTTCGAGCGCTTTTCGGCATCTAATGCGGAGAAGCAGGCGCATCAGGGGAACATTTGGCTCGGAAGACGCCCATCGCTGCAGGTGTGACGTCAGAGAAAAGTTGAGCCTTATCATAGCTGATAAGGGCCTAAACTTTTCGAGCGCTTTCGGCATCTAATGCGGAGAAGCAGGCGCATCAGGGGAACATTTGGCTCGGAAGACGCCCATCGCTGCAGGTGTGACGTCAGACAAAAGTTGAGCCTTATCGTAGCTGATTAGGACCTAAACGTTTTCGACCGCTTTTCGACATCTAACGCGGTGAAGCAAGCGCATCGGGGGAACTTTTAGCTACGAAGGCTCTCGCAAAGGGGGCATTGAACATTGCACGTATCAGGAAATTTCCGGCGTCGTGGAAGTTTAATGTCAAACACGCGTTTCGATGATGGAAGGATGGTCTTTTCGTTAGGCCGTCCGACATGTTCACGTAAGCTAAATAGAAAGAAATACGCCGTGGTTCCATTTTCCGTTTTCCCACAATAAAGCTCTACGTTTACGCATGACTTACACCGCCACCTATGGAGAATTTGCGTATATTAACCTTTAAGTACATGAGCATTTCTTTTATTGTTTTTAATAATTCAAGTAAAAAGCAAAACAAAGTTAGGGCGACCAAGCTTTTATGACCGGCTGGCCTTTCTTTCGTGTTTAAGAGTCAGCCTGAACATCACTTCACCCCGTGCTCATGCGTTGAATGGTGGGCGTGTGAGCCTCGGTGCACGCTGACGGCATGAATTCGTTTCTACTCAACATTACCAGCACTGTGATTCGAACCACTGCTCGAATGGGTATGAACTGAACGCCATACGTGCTCGGCTATCGTAACAGCACAGGAAGCTTTGTTTAGAAGTTGGTCTGCACATTATTGCGGTCCAGGCTCGAAAAATAAAAAGCAGTTTATAGCCTCGTCACTGTGTGCCTGTCTTTGCTGACAGGGAGTCCGGCAACGCGATTCGAACTACCGTCCTCTCGGATGCGAGCTGAACGCGTTAGCATCTCGGCTACTCCGAAGGCACAGGAACCAGTGTGTGCAAGTTAGTCTGCACGGCTTTTCTTTGGTGAATTCGGTGCCCGGATATGAGTATATTGCGCTATATCTAGAGGTATATGAAACATCGATTTCGATGCGTATTGTGTACGCCTGCTCAGAATCGACGGTACAAACTTTTATGAAAGCGCCTCGTACACTCGTAAGTAGGCTTAGCGCAAACACGCGTGTCTATCGGTCGAGCAATACAAATCGGGATGAGCGAATTAATGTGTTAATAATAATTGCTGGTATTCTACGTCGCAAAATCTGTTCTATTTGGTATGATTACGAGAGAGGGCGTTGTGGAGAGCTCTGGAAATTTCGACCAAGTGGTGTTCTTTGACGTGAACCACCGTCGGTTCAGCAGTCGAGCACCATAACCACTAGACCAGCGAGACGGGAAAGGAAATGGAAATTCATGTATAAAACTAAATAAGCTATATATATATATATATATATATATATATATATATATATATATATATATATAACGCTCTCATTAGTGCGTTTCCAACCCACGCCCCAACGCTTAGAAGCCAAGCGTCTTACCCACTGGGCTACACGGGAAACGCAGATGATCAAATCATATGAATGTGCTGTACCAGCGGAGCAGCTGCCAGGTATGACACGGCCCCTGTCTTTCGTTTTCCTCGGTTCCATGTCATACCTGGCAACGCATTGCAAGATGAAGTGGTACCAACTAGCTCTGTTAACAGCATGACGCTGACGAATGCAAGAAAGGAGGAGGAAGATGCCATGCCGATGGCCGACGCCACCCACCAGCGACGTTCCAAGGAAAGCAACAACGTAATGCAGGAGTGGCATATATACGAGCGTAATACTGGGCGACATCGGGAACAGAGAGTCGCACTACTCGCCCCCTTCTCAGTCGTTTGAGGTTGATCGCACTTACTTTTTCAATATTGCAACGGCGCTTCTCCGTTTCACCATTACCTTTGCCCTGTTCCTCTCAAGTGAACCGAACACAGCTCTAATGTGAGGGGGCGATACTTAGGACGAACACAAAAATTGGAGGCGAACCTAACCTTTGACTTGGGTGTCCGAGTGGTATTAGCCCTAGGCGTGCGCACGAGAGGGGCAGGGGGGGGGGGGGGCGCCCCCCCCTCTAGTCACCTAATAAGGGGGGGGGGGGGCAAAGTCTGCCCCATACATTGACTTAATGGGGAAGGGAGGCGCTCCGACGAGCCCTCGCCCCCCTTGAAGGGGAACCCGGCGCACGCCTATGCTCTGGAACATAACTCACTATCAGGGGCATAGCCAGAAATTTTTTTTTCGGGGGGGGGGGGTACCTGCTTGATTTCGGGGGGTGGCACCTCCTTGAAATGGTCATTTTTCGCTATGTATGCCATGGCGAAAAAAATTTCAGGGTGGGGGGGGGGGGCACGTGCCCGGTGTGCCACCCCTGGCTACGGCACTGCTCACCATGGTGTAAAAACATTCAAACCGGCTGACATCCTATGCCCATGCAGTCCATGGGCTCATCACCCCGGTAAAAAATATAAATTTAGTTTCACTAAAATTTCATCGTCACTAGAATTAAGCGGTTCTTTCCAAAACAAAAGCCATTCACGCATACGCCGACGGCTTATACACGTCACACGCGGCGAGAGCGGTATACATTGTTTTGACCAAAGATAAAAAAATCATAACTGTCAGGAAACTTCAGATACGCAACGCTTCAAGCGCATGCGCCACGGAATTGCATTTCAAGAAGCACTTCATTTCGTCTTTACAAATAACTTTAATATGCCAACTCACATTTATACAGACTGCCTATCCCTTCTAATAAAACTTTCAAGTCTCACTGATAACGACGAAAGAATTTGGACCATCAAGCTGCTTCTTAACCATATTATTTCGACAGGCAAACTTATCAAACTGTATCATGTACCCGGCCACATGAGAATTTTTAGGAAACGAACTAGCTGACGCAGCAGCTGCATCAGGAGGGAGATCAGGCTTCGTGCGTTACGCCAAATTATCAATTCGGTCAGTACGGACTCAGTTTCATAAAATCTTGAATTCGTATTGGCATACCCATTGGCAGACTGAGGGACCTGAGACGACATTATTTCATTGGATCCCAAGTCCGTACAAAATTCCTCAGTTGTTCCCCCCTCCTAAAAGCCTAACACATTTATTGTCTGGTCACGGACACTTTCAGTATTATCTTCATCGATTTAATATAACTACATCGGACAGGTGTATATGTGGAGCACTTTGCTTGAACGAACAGCACTACTTCGATGAATGTCCAAACACGCAACACATTGCGACCCATTTACGTGTGCTCAACAGTGACACAACACTACCCGCGCATCATTACACTGTAAATGAAAATATACCAGCCAGCCGGGAGGTTTCGGAGGATGACGCTCTGCTCAACTCCGGGGGCCTCACTCAAACCGGATAGCTCCGGAGCATATACATTCGTTTTCCACCCTTTTAATCCGGTGGGCGATGAACGGGGGAAAACGGGACGAATTCCCCCTGATTTTGCTCCGGTGGATGCTCCGCAAGTGCTCCGGCGCATCACTTAAGCTCCAGTGGATGCTCCGCAAATACTCCGGCGCAGTGCCGTAGAGCTCCTCCTTTCCAGTGACAAAGCGTCCCCCCCGCACGACAGGTGTCTCGTTAACAATGAAGCGGGACAAGTCCGCAATAATGTCTGAAAAAGCTTTTGTGGTGTTGGGACGCCTTCACTGGCAAAAAAGGTCAACGACCGGGAAAGGAGAAACGAAACTTGCTAAATCTTGCAAGAAGTGACGTAGACCTGACCAACATTAAAGACCTGACCACACGTACGCGTTGCAGCGTGTCAGCGCGTGGCTTTTTGGCGCGGCGTCGCGCACTCTCCCGGTGGAGAGAGAGGGCACGTGGCTACGCGAAACTGCGCCCTCTCTCCCCATAGGGAGAGGGCGCGACGCCTGGTCATAAAGCCACGCGCTGATACGCTGCAACGCGTACGTGTGGTCAGGCCTTAAGGCTTTCACCTCAATAACTCGAATTTACGTCAGCAGTGGGAGGCGGCCCGGCTTTCCATCTGCGACCCTGTGGAAGCCTGGTGGAAAGATCTACCGTCTCAGCCTGCTAGGAATTTCCTGCGGATTCCGACTACTACGGCACAAACTAGCCTCCAAGTGTTTCTGTGTCTATCTTTCGCTGTAAAAATATTCAGCTGTCCCTCCTGGGAAATGCAGGACATCAAGTGAATGCGATAGATTGCGCAAGCTACTGTCACATATCGCTCTCAACAAAGGGAATGATCAACCTAAATTTAAGCTGACGGGTTGCAAAGTTTATACCTTAATTAACGTATCACTTCTGAGTCAGAGTACAGCACGTGTTCGTACAATTCAGTGAAGTTTCTTCGTTCAAAAGAAGGACCAAATACGGCTAATGGTAACTCCCGTTATAATTAGGGAATGCCACATTTACTGCCAGAAAAGTTTCTCCATGAAAGCCGACAATGGAGTCTTGTGATCCTGGGACATTTCAGCCCTGAAACATAACTTTCAGCCCCTCTATTGCTTCTCAGCTTCTATGTCTACGCCATTGGCATATATATTACTTACCTACTTGGAAAGAAAGGATCCAGAAAATCGATTTGTTTTCAACCAGACATTTATTGATGTTAAACATCATTGAGAAGCAGATATTTTGACACTCCTTCCTCCTGCACTTCCAAAGCCCCCTGACAAACTTT
>JALIZH010030001.1:0-23006 GCA_030522465.1 Rhipicephalus appendiculatus
GTATTCAAGGTGCAGCTTGCGTCCACTCGCAGAAACGTAAAAAAAAATCAATCCGTGTGGAGAACACTTCGGTGCAGTGGATTAATATAATGACTTTTCCTTATTGAAGACGATAGCTTGAAGCGTACATTTATTACGGCACTTTTAACACGTACACGACATTTAGCTAAATTGGACACGCCTCGCCGGGAAGGTGAAGAGATGCCACCGCCGCGCACGCCTTTACACGCGTTCCTCGTTGCTGTTTTCGGGGATTCCTGGTTGCGCGTTCCTGGTTGCTGTTTTCGGTTCTGTTCTAACGTTTTGCGTTAGAACAGAACAGAGACAACGTACGTGGCTCTGTGGGTGCTATGTACGGTGATTCGACATCATATGATGTATCTGATCTCAATGAAGACGACATCTGCGCGCGTTCGGGCGCTCGCACTAACATGCGTTTATCTGAGTATTTAGGACGGATTACGTCTGTATAACACGCAGTAAATAGCCCCTCATGGCGTGCCCATGACTGCTGATGGGTGCGCTTGGGCGCAGAATATGCCACGCAACGCCGGGCTTATTCCGGGAGCAATTTATGATTTTACAGAAGTGCTTTCATTCTCGCATAGCCCGTGAATATTACAAAAGTAGGTTCTTTTTTGTTAAAGTTTGCTTTGTTTGAGAAATTGTTTTAAAGCAAAAGACTCGTTCCATATCTGTATATAGTTAGGGCGTGTTGCATCAAGAATGGTTTTAAATCCAAATCACTCACTTTTAAATTCACACTTCTCATTTCCACTCACAGTTTTCGATACAGACATTCATACCCACATTCATCGGCATTCACTCAAGTTCATACTCATTCCTCCTCACACTGATGGGCACTCACTGAAATTGATCATTACATCTACTCACATTCATCGGCGCTCGCTTACGCTCATGCTCACTTCATTCACACTCGTTGGGTACTCACTAACTTTCTTGCTCACTCCACTCATCATCATTCGTACTCAGCCAATTGCGTACTTATACTCACGCTCGTTGGTAATCTCTCACGTTTATTCTCATTTCCACTCACCCTACCCTCGTCGATGCATACATACATACTCGTGAATATGAGCACTCACTCGCGCTCATACTCACGAAATTGAAGAACACTAATGGAAGTACGTCTACTCACTGTCATCTGTAATCACGCACGTTATACTCTGGCAATTCACACCCATCGGTACTTACGTTCATTCTCACTTCCACTCACCCTCGTCTATACTCACTCATATTCAGCTCACGTCTACAGGATTACAGGTACTCACTCCCCGTTCATAGTCACGTCCGCTCACCCTCGTCGATACTCACATTGATACTCAGTTCTACTCACGCTTATGAGTACTCACTCACGTTCATACTCACGTGTACCCACACTCATTGGCACTCACTCACGTTCATACTCACCTCTACTCACACTCCTGTGTATTCGCTCAGGTTCATACTTACGTCTATTGAGCTCCTGAGTACTCAGTCAAGTTCATACTCAGGTCTACTCACACTCACTAGTATTCACTCCCGTTCATACTCACTTCTACTCACACTCATTAGTACTCGCTCACGTTCATACTCACCTCTAATGAGTGGGTGAGTGTGAGTGAGTCTACTCATGACTGAATAAGCCGAGCTGTGGCCAAAGGTAGTGCCCGGTCTCTAAAGTGCTATAGATGTTCTCTGGGCATGTTCGAAGATGGCGTTCATTACGTCGAGCACGTTTTACTCGACCCGGCCCATCAAGTTTACCCTACTTATTTGCCGCTTTGCTAAATGTTCTTTGTTTTGCAATAAAATGATTCAGGAATGTGCAAGGATCATTTTGAGAAAAGTTGCTCTGGAGGCAAGCGCGTAAGTTCCCTATGACTTCGGTGAATTGCTTTGTGTACATTGTATTGCACACGGGGACAGTGTGCTGCCGGCGCTGCCGGTATGGAGGACCGAGCGCGCGCGTTTCTCGCGCTCACTTGTATACAGGCTTGCTTTCGACGTTGCAATAAAACGAGTTCTTTTAACACGAAAGTGTTTGATGCCGGGGTCCACCGAGACTTCAGTGAAGTATTTCCGTCACGGTAATGACATCGAAAAAATTTACACGATCAGATCGCAAAAGAAAAAAATGCCCCCCACCTCCCCGAAGGGAATCGTGAGGAAATGCGAATGCATTTCGCGCGCGCTTCACTCCATTTATATATACGTGCGAGCGAGCGGACGGGAGTGTGGGGGCGAAGGGGAGGAGAGAGAGAGCAAACGGCGAAAGAAGGAGCGGCGAAGCACTGCAGCTACCCTCTGCTACACTCTCCACACACGCGGGAGCTCCGCCGAGCTTCCACGATGCGAGCGCCCTCACACACCAGAGCGCGCTCCTCCTCTCCATTCGCTCTCCCCTACTCCCGCCCACACCACCTGCTCCAGTTGCTAGGGGCGAGGATAAACGCGCGCGCCCGCAGCTGTTGCTATGGGAGAGGGAGTGAGAGCGGAGAGATAAAAATTACACCATCTTCCGCTAAAGGGAACCATGTGTAGATGTGAAGCAACGGGCGCTAACGCTTACGCTGCCGCTCATCGCAGCGTTGCGCAGGAGAGAAAACTCGGGATGCGTAAAGCACGCAGCGATGGAGCGGTGCTTCCTACTGGAACATGCCAATCGCTGCTAATGGGCAATGAGCGACAGAAGACTCCGACTGGACACAGAGACTCGCAGTCCGCTTTTAGTTAACGCGCACGCTGCGAATTTTATTGTTCAACAACGCACAGGAGAAATCTCCCAACGGCACCGCCTTGGAGGTCAAGATCCATCGTCATATATACGGGGTGGCCAGTGAACGGTTATGCAGCGCGAGCAGTCGGTTTTTTCAACCAAGAGGCCGCTTTGCCTGCCTTCTGATTGTTGGCGGTGCTTTCTGTCTCTGGCGCAACCGCTGCGAGGCGGTTGCAGCAGGCCGTCGCCGTCACGCTCTCTTCCCGATCCTAGAGAGATTGTACTCGGAGCTACCATCTGTTTTGTCGGAGGAGCTCTTCTTTCTTGGTGAAGAGGAATTCCTTCGGCACTGGTCTTGTAGGTTTGTGTCGGTCTACAACAGACGCGTAAAACTTGTCTTTCGGCCTGCCTGGTTTTGCTAGGCTGATGTGTCGATTGGTGTCAGCAAAAAACGCCATGTAAATACAGAAAATGTACATATTCATGTTTTATTGTGCTTTTTGTTCACCATGTAATGTACATATGTGTACCTATGTTTTTGTAAAAACATGTTTGCGTGTCTGTGCATGTTCTGTTCTGTTGAAATGTTATTCATGTTCATAGTATGTGTTAATAAATTTCTCTAAAAACAAACTCGCGAGCAGACGCTGCCTGTGTCGGCGTCGCGAGGCGAGAGGGGGGGAAGCGTAGGAGAGGATAGAGAGGGGGGCGCGCATGCGCAGTGGGAGTGTGGACGCTGCGGGCAGAGATGCCTAGAGGAGAGAGGGGGAGCGTAGCAAGGAAGAGAGGAGGGGGAGGCGCATGCGCAGTGAGGGTGTGGTTGCCGCGGGGGAGGGATGCCTAGAGGAGAGAGGAGGTTTTTTTATTTTAATTTTTTTAGGGGTTTGCGCATGCGCAGTAAGGGTGGTCACGCCGCACACCACCACTACCGGATTCAGCTTCGCCATAAGATGCTTCACATCTCACACCTGCCGGCGCTCACCTTCTCAACCTATCCTCCTCCTCCGCGGACAACGCCGGATGCCTCACAAAGCCCGACTATGAAATGCATTCGCATTTAAAAGTTCCGTCAGCTGGAGTGGAACCCACGACCTCTGGGTCCGCGCCAACAGATTCCGGGCGTAAAGTCTCCAGAAAGTCTGGCGCCACGGCCAGACTCTCAAGAGACTTTACAAACACGCCTTTTATATCTTCCACTTTCCTCTCGCAGTGCTCTTGCTCGGTGGATGTTGTCTGCGTCTGTGATGGTAAAGCGCATCATGACCGTGGCTTCCTGCGATTAGGTCCTGCAACGCGTCATTGCTATGAGTCCGTCTCATTTCGCGCGTTTCCAATAGGTGAAGTGAAGTTTTGGCGATACCTTAACATACCGTGAGGTGGCGACCATAGGCTAAGCTTCAGCCTCGCCCATATCATCCATCCCTATCCAAAAGCTCTGCGATGCGAGCCGGTCTTGCGTGGCTGTAACAGCGTTCCCCGCCCGGAGAAAAATCGCGGCCGGGCTACGGGGGACACAAGACGCGCGTTGCGTTTCCCTCTAGTCCGTCTTAGCTCAAGTTCTGCAACGAATCAGCGATGCTCCTCTAGCTATCTAACCGTCTTAAGGCGAAAGCCTTTAATGTCGCACGCTCACGTCCGTCCAGCGTCCGTCCGTCCGTCCGTCCGTCCGTCCGTGTCCGTCTGTCCGTCCGTCCATCCGTCCGTGTCCGTCCATCCGTTTCCGTCTGCCCGTCCATCGATCCGTCCATCCGTCCGTCTGTGTCCGTCTGTGTCTGTCCCGGTCCGTCCGTGTCCTTCCGTCCGCCCGTCTGTCCGTGCCGTCCGTCCGTCCGAGCCCTGGCCCGCAGCCAGGTGGCCGCCGGGGTGGGCAAACGGACGCCGGTCGCGTCGGACTCTACAGCGCTCGCTGTTTTCTTGCGTAGCGTCGCTGTGCCCAGCGTTTGGAATCATTCTGACCGATGCCGTCTCTATGGGCACAGGCGTTCGCGGAACACACTTTGGAATTTACAAAGGGTCCGTCAATTTAGGCGCTGGAACGCGGACGGCGTTCCTACGATGCGCAAAGCGCGAGAAAATACGAAGGCATGCGAACAGAGGAAGATTAGTCTCGCGTCTCGGTGCGATTCGCGGTAAAAAATTCAACAAGAAAAGACGCACACATTCGGTTTGTGTGTTATCCCACTGAGAGTGTAAAAGAAAAAAAATCCGGCAGATCCCACGCACCGTGAGAATCGATGTAATGCGAAGCAGCTAGTAAGAGGCAAATCAAGCGGTATATAATATGCATGTCATGATTTACGCGTTAGGACTCGTCTTTTTTTTTCGTCATGCAGTCATACAGGCACGTCGCGCAATACCAATTTTGGTGTATATCAAGCTAGCGAACTGGAGGCAAGCGCACCATGAGCGTGGCATGTAAATGGCATTGTAGATGACAGGCATGCCAAGATTTTCATGTTACCACCTGTCACTTATGTTCGCTATACAGTCACGTCCCGCAATACCAATTTGGGTGTATATTAAGCTAGCGGAACGGCCGTGAGCGCGCCATGAGCGTGGCATGCCAGTCATGTTGCACATGACATGTCATGATTTCCATATTACCACTTATCATTTATGTTCGTCAGTCACGTCTCTCAATACCAAATTTGGTGTATATCAAGCTATCGAAACGGCCGCGAGCGTGCCATGAGCTTGGCATGCAAGTCATATTTCACATCATATATCATGATTTCCATATTACCAGTTGTCATTTATGTTCGTCACACAGTCACGTCACGCAATACAAAATTTCGTGTATATGATGCTAGCGAAACGGCCGTCAGCGTGCCATGAGCGTGGCATGTATATCATGTTGTACATGACATACAGGTCATGATTTTCGTATTACCACCTGTCATTTATGTTGGTCATACATAAATGCTTCATCGTACCAATTTTTGGGCATATCAAGTGAATGAAACGGCCTCAGGAACACTATGGCCATGGCGTGTAAATCATACTTTTCATGACAAATTATTCCTAATTTTCATTATATGACCAGTCATTCATGTTCGCCATGCAGTCATGTTATGCCATACCAATTTTGGTATAGATCACATTAACGATACGGCCAGGAGGGCACAAAGTCGTAGGCGCCTAGGTAGATAGATACGTTCAAAGTCGCCGAAGTTCGCCAAGAAATGCTTCGCATTTAAAAGACATGGTATAGTCAGTCAAATGGCCACACGCTTTCGCCGTACACCCTTTCGAATGTACAAAGTGCCCTTCAATTTTTCTGATTACGCTTTCACCTTTAACTACTACAGCTACCACAAGGCTTTGTTTAATCATTGGTCATGGACGTGAGACACCGGGATGGTGATGTATGACCATGCGTTAATATCGGACAATTCATGCTGAACGGTGCTATAGCTGCCGAACAATACTAGACATTGTGCAAGCTCTGTTCTTTGTGCAGCAAACTTTCAACTACTTCTGTAAGGACGCGTTTTACTTTCGTGTTATACGCGATGCGCAGCGTCTGTAGGGGCGCCACTGAAAGCCGCGTAGCGGCGGCCGTCGGAACCGCAAGCGGGTCGCGTAGCAGACGCCTCCTTTCATTGCAAGCATGACGGAAGTGCGCGCGTGCGATTTGCCGCTTGTGCGCGTCCCAAATAATTACTTTTGCGGCGATAGTGTGCGAAAAGGAGCCGCACTTTATAATAGTGAACCAACGAGTGAACCAACGTTTTTTCTCGACACAGTAGCTTCGTTTACGTGCCATGTGTTTATATAGCAGATTTTGAGGGAGCGCTGTCGCACAGTTCGCATGGATTTCACGGGTGCGGCCACGCGAAGGGCTAGCGTTGGTAAAACTTTGAAACCACCACGATAAACTTATGAAAAAATATCTCGGCAGCTTGCGATAGTGGCGCGAGACTGAGTAACTGCGGAGCTGGTGGTCACATAGCTTGTTATACCAGCTTAGCTACGTATTTGCAAGGTTTTTTGCAAGGTATTACCGAGTGTTGCAAAATGGCGTTAGGTTCTACGTGATAATACGCGTTAGTGCGTATAACGCTGCGCATAAAGGACACTGACACAAGAAGAGACGTTGTAACAAACGTTGCGCAACGTTATAACCACTAATGGCAAACCAACAGGCCCTAAAAGCAACCTTGGTGATAATACGCGGTTTTGGCGGGAACATGGCACGTGAGTAGATACGCTGATTACGTGATTCTTGCGAGAATGTTTCACGTGCTTAGTTACATGACTTTCACGGGATTAGTTACGCACCAACATATACTCACCAATTACATGCTAAAGAAAACATAGCAACCAGTAGCTAGCACCACCAGCAAGAATAAAGAAAAGAAAACAGGTCAGTTTCATAATCGGCTCCACTCAGGCGTGCGCAGGGTTCCCCATCAAAGGGGGGGGGGGGGGCAAAGGATCATCGCAGCGCCCCCAGGCCCCACTAAGTCCATGCATGGGGCAGATTTTCCGCCCCCCCCCCCTCTTAGGCGAATAGGAAAGCCCCCCCCCCCCTTTTCCTCGTAACACAGCTTCTGTAAAACGAATGAGCGTTAGTGGGATACATCAAGGGTTTCCTATTAGCATGAAGTCATGTTACGAGACATTCAAAAGGAGGTTGAATCGGTTGAATGTCCTGTCAAAAGCCTTCAATGCGCACAGGTGCCATGTTTTACAGCCAATATACATATAGTTGAGGTGAGCGCACAGCGAACATTCTGCACCGGTGATCGCATTCCAGTGCCATGAATAGTCAGAATGCAGCCGATTTCGTGCAGCATACGTGTGATTCCACGGCGCTTTTGTAAAGGAGCCGTCACTTGCCCCACATTATCTGGCATTGCGCTTCGCGCCATTCGTTTTTCAAGAGAGCCTAGGCATCGCGTCTTATCAGTAATAACAACCTCATGTGCATTGTAGCGTCTATAATGCAGGCGAGGCGACCAAGTGTAAACGTAGTAGCATTCGCTGAAGACGTAGCGACATAAATGGAGAAATAAAAACACGGTAACCGTTCTAACACTGCCGTAAACAACGCGCGATTGCGTACCTTTTTCGGACAGCCGCAATCAACCGCCGCCGTCGCTCTCGCTCATGAAATAGCAGCGGAAACCTGTAGAAGTGCGTTCCTGGCGATTTTTTGTTTGTGTTTGAGCAGCCGACAACGCAGCAGTTATTTTTCGGCATCGCTGAAGCCCGACAGAGTCGTTGAATCACGATAAAAACACAACCATCCGTGCACTCGCGTACGCGCTCGCGGGAAAAACTGCTCGCCCGGACGCGCAAACGCTTCCGAGCCGTGGCGGCAGATGGCGTCGCCGGCGCTTTGCGCATCCCCTATGCAAATTCTTATGACGGAGGGATCAACCATGTTCTTTTAAGGCGAAAGCCTTTAATGTCTCATGCTCACGTCCGTCCGGTGTCCGTCCGGCGTCCGTCCGTCCACACCCCCCACTGCGCATGCGCCAACCCATTAAAAAAATAAAAATAAAAAACTTCCTTTCCACCTCTCTCTTCTCTAGGCATCCCTCCCCCGCGGAGGCCACACCCTCACTGCGCATGCATGTCTTCCCCCTCTCCTACGCTCCCCCCTCTCTCGCCTCACGACGCCGACGCAGGCAGCGTCTGCTAGCGAGTTTCTTGGTTGAAAAAACCGACTGCTCGCGCTGCACAACCGTTCACTGGCCACCCCGTATATATGGCAATGGATCTTGACCTGCAAGGTGGTGCCGGTGGGAGATTTCTCCTGTGCGTTGTGGAACGATAAAAAATTCGCAGCGTGCGCGTTAACTAAAAGCGGACTGCGGGTCTCTGTGTCCAGTCCGAGTCTTCTGTCTCTCGTTGCCCATTAGCGGCGATTGGGATGTTCCAGTAGGAAACACCGGTCCATCACTGCGTGCTTTGCGCCCCCCAGGTTTCTCTTCTGTGCATTGCTGCGATGAGCGCCAGCATCAACGCCGCCGCCAGTGTAAGCGTTAGAGCCCGCTGCTTCGCATCTAGACATGGTTCCCTTTAGCGGGAGATGGTGTAATCTTTAAGGCGAAAGCCTTTAATGCCTCATGCTCACGTCCGTCCGGTGTCCGTTCGGTGTCCGTCCGTCCGTGTGTCCGTCCGTCTGTCTGTCTGTTTGTCTGTTCGTCCGTCCGTCCATCCATCCGTTTGTCCGTCCCTCCGTCCGTCCCTCCGTCCGTCCATCCGTCCCTCCGTCCGTCCATCCGTCCATGTCCGTCCATCCGAGCTCTGGCACGGGGCCAGGTCGCCGCCGGGATGCGCAGACGGACGCTGGTCGCGTCGGACTCTATAGCGCTCGTGCTTTGCTTGCGTAGCATCGCTGTGCCCAGAGTTTGCAATCATTCTGACCGACGCCGCCTCAATGGACCCAGGCGTTCATGGAATACACTTTCCAATTTACAAAGGGTCCGTCAATTTAATAGCTGGAGCGCGGATGGCGTTTGCACGATGCGCAAAGCGCGAGAAAATACTAGCGCATGCGAACGGAGGAAGATGAGTCTCGCGTCTCGCTGCGATTCGAGGTAAAAAATTAAAGAAGAAAACACGCACCCATTCGGTTTGTGTCTTATCCCACTGAGAGTGTAAAAAAAAAACACATGGCATAATCAGTGGAATGGCCCCACGCTTTCGCCGAACACACTTTGGAATGTACAAAGTGTCCTTCAATTTTTTGCATTCCTTTCGCAGTATGAACACTAGAGCGGGCGGAAACGTTATACTGACGCAATTATTTTTTATCAATATGGAGACTTCAGTTATCTCGGGAGGGTTTATAATTTACTTTGTCACTTTACACGTGTTCAATTTTTTTTGAATACTTTCTCATTTTTTCAATGATGCTAATTACTCTGTATAGCCAGAATAATAAACTTTCCCAAGAGAAGAAACCGTCTCGTTTTCACTGACGGTGTTGCGTTTATTTGTGACCTTGAGCGGTGCTCCAATAGGACATTTACTTCGTTGAAGAAACATTCAATTTCGTGCATATATAGTCCCATTGATTACTGCTTGTGAAGTAGCGGATGACTAATCAGCATTTGTCTACACTGCCATACAATCCTTTTGAATTGCGTAGTTTAAGTTGCCTTGCGCATCACCAAATAAAAACTAGTTCGCTGCCTTTCATCCACGCCCCACCCCCCTCTTCATTAAAAAAAAGTAGCGTCACAAACTTTATGTGTTTTCGTCTGGAAAGTAGAAATCCTAATTATGAGATACTCAAAATTTCTCTACACACACTTTGAAGCCCTGAGATTTACAATGACACGAGACGGAGAAGAGCAGGTAGTATTATACACATCAAAAACTAAGCACCGCACTTTTTTAGTGTTGTATCGTGGAGAATGTCAGAAGTGTATTGACTCAATTTTGTTACGATACCCTACGTTGGTGTTTTTCTTCCAAGGATATTTTTCTAAGCGGCATATCTATTTTCATTTCCAGCTTCTGGTAGCCCATGTTTGACTACGAATCAACCATCCTGCGCCGCTGGTCAGCGCAAAGAGTGTCATCGTAACGCGAATGATGAATGCAAGTGCGGTTGTAGTAAGTGTTTTTCTGACTTCATAAAGTTGATCAGGTGGCCTGAGTCTGAAGGACTTAGCCAGAATACGCACTTCCTACAATATTAGGACGAGCTCCGATATCCTCCATAGTGCTATTGTACTTTCTATCCTGGATCAATGTGAGAACTTATACATGCATGTCACTGAAATATTTCTTAAATTTCGAAGCACAAGCTTGACGTGATTTTTTCACACATTCCATGCAGATATGCGCAAATGTATTAGTTGGCATGAATCGACGATGTGAACTACTTACTATTAGTCGTAAACATTGCGTAGAACTTCTCTTCATCTTTAAGTCAAATAGAAACATGTACAAAGGGCCATAAGCTCCTAGTTTGATTTCGTGTAATCTCACTGTAATCAATCGGTTACTATGGAAGAGGATGAACAAGTGAGTAACGCTTGTAGAGAGCTACGAGGTGCTATCACCAGATAAGGGGCCACGCAGCACCATCATACTGAGTAATCCGCTAAAATTGGGCAGAAATAAATAGTTCTACATGTCACAGGTGATGCATAAGTTACGTGAAGTCGCAAAATTTATTTCTACAGAAAAACAAGACAAACGGGGCAGAAAGATATATTGACTCAAGCGTGAGCGGTAGGCCTCAAAAAAATGAGGGAAAATAGAGTGCTGCAGAAACGTGTTGCAATACGTACAGAAAACAAATGAATTAGGTGTACTACAACAAAGCTATACCCGTGCAGGGAACTGCCTACACTCTAAGGCAAAAGGGTGTTAAAAGGGTGTGCCGTTCGTCCTCTTGGGGACTAATGGGGCTGCCACAACCATTAGTCCCTTTAAGGACTAACGACACGGGTCTAACAGTTAGTCCCCTCAAGGGACTAACACTTAGTCCTCACATTTACACCCTCGCGGGCAACCGTTAGTCCCCCACAGTTGCACCTCAAGGGACTAACATTTAGTCCTCACATTTACACCTTCGCGGGCAACCGTTAGTTCCCACAGTTGCACCTCAATGGACTAACATTTAGTCCTCACTTTTACCCCTTACCGGTCAACCGTTAGTCCCCCCCGGTTGCACCTCACCGGACGAACGGTTGGTCCACTCAAATGCAACAACGAAAGACAAAAGTGAGGCAATGAAATGTTTTATTTTTCTATTTACATATTAAGTGTCTGCATTCTTTCAGTGAATTCGCTGCCAGATGTCAAATTCAGGTCCAGCCGCGTTGTCATATCTCGTACAGTCGTCTTGGTCAAGCTGCTCCAACGGAAGCGACAGATGACTGGCATTGCACGCACAAGCGCAAGCAGCCTTCTGCACGTAGTGGACAACGTCTGCACAAAAGATTGCAAACAGTTAAGTCACATGTGACAGTGAGGAAGATACACGCACATGGCAAATACGTGCAAGGTGAAATAAATACGCACGTCTAAAATATGGCATGCAAATATTTCCACCTCGATGTCATACATAATCGAAAACGCATTTAGAGTCACATAGCGCAACAGCTCAAGTGCGGCAGCCGCAGCCATCATGCGCCGCGACCGCCGAGCCGCCAACGAGTCCGCGAGTTCTCTGCGAGCGGCGTCGTATACAGCTCGAGTAAGCGAACGCGGGGCCGAACGCGGAGCTTCTGCCGCCAACGAACCTCGAACAGAGGAGCGAGCGAATGCGCAACCGCCGCCACGAACGGCACTGAGCTGCTTTCGAGCGAGCGCCGCGGAAGCCGACGGTAATGTCGACAAATTTTCACAAAGTTCTTGGATCGAGCGGCAGAGTACAAACAAGTGAGAAGACTGACCAAGAGCGAGGGGGACGGTTAGTTTCCTTGACAACGGTTCGCACACGTGACGTATCTCCCGCGTGGTTCATCCCTTTGGTGCCTTTGGAGACTAACTGGTTTGCACACGGCACGCATCTCTCTGTGGTTACTCCTCAGCGGTCTATCCGTTCATCGCGCGCGCCTATTGGGCTCCGTTACTCCTCTTTCGGGTAATTTTGCCTTAGAGTGTAGCTAATTGACGAAGTAGATGTGTAAGCTTGGGCGAGGTTCCACACTAGCTGCTAGTGGATATTGCAAGGAATGAGCGTTTATATATTATACTTAGCACGAAATAACACAGAGCATATTTGTTTTAAGACAGAGCAGAGATATATGTAGGGTTTTTAAGCATTATTATCCACTAGCAACCATTTGCAAAGGGTGAACGCGACGTGGTGTGGCGGCTAATAGGAATTCATGCACCGTTTTAAGGGGACAGACGCTGTTTTTTTTACGCGCAATGAGTCAATCGATGTTTTTGCACTCCAAAATAAATCCACATTCTGAAACTTCCGCAGGACAATTTCAGACACTTGACGCATGGTTATAAAAAGGTTGGGGCAGCTGCGCACCAGTGGTGCAAAGACTGAGGAAAGAGCGCACTGGTGGTTGTAATTAAGAGTGGCTTACCGTGTGCAGTGAACATTTTACTAAGTGTAATTTTGTGTACACACATAGTTTTCACTTTAATTCTTGATTAAATGTTTCGTGTGTTGGTTTGTTAAACCAACGGCTTTGTCAATAAGACTCTCAGTGGCTCAGCCCTAGAGAGCCGTTACGAACCAAAAGAAGAATTCGCATCACAACACCCAAGGTGCACGTATGTTTCTTCACGACTTCTCGTAGAAGTTTCGTAGCTTTTAAGGCGAAAGCCTTTTATATCTCATGCTCACGTCCGACCGTCGGACCGTCCGTCCGTCCGTGTCCGTCCGTCCATTCGCCCGTTCATCCATCCATCCGTCCGTCCGTCCGTTCGTGTGTCCGTCTGTCCATGTCCGTCCGTCCATCCGTGTGTCCGTCTGTCCGACCATCCGTCCGTCTCCATCCGTCTGTTTCTGACCATCAGTCCGTCCGTCCATGTGTCCCTCTGTCCGTCCGTCATTTAGTGTCCCTCCATCTGTACGTCCGACAAAACAAAAGACATGGCATAGCCAGTCGAATGGCCACAAGCTTTCGCCGAACACACTTTGGAATGTACAAAGGGTCCTTCAATTTTTTTCCTTGATCCAAACGATGACTGCGGAAGTAGTCCTGTGTGCATTGTTAACGTGTCTTTACGCGACACAGCACACTTGGCGAGGCCACTACGGGCGCCTTACGTGCAGAATTGTTCGACTCTTGCAATACACCTATCCAGCTCGTGGCGTTACAGTTAATGTCAACAAATGCGGCATAGCCTATTTCGCACGTAGTGCTTCGCATTTTATCAATTGCCACAAGACGCGGGTTGAGCCAGAATTTTTTATGTCCTCATGTTATAGGCATGGGATAGAAAAGGCGATAGCGTCCTCAAATTAGATACTTATACCGCTGCAAACGACATCCTTGATCGAATAGCAATGAAGGTCGCATATTCTAAGTTCTCTGCTAAGTTAAAATATTAATAATACTTCAAAGCTAAATGGCTGTTTCGCTTTATAAGCACTAACCTCTATATTTTCTCACGGCTGCCGTTCCCCAGCTATCAATTTCATATCAAGACATTGTGAATGTACTTCAGAAAATCATAGGCATCAAGCTTTCCCCCATTCTCCACTCTATTCACCATACCACAGCGAAAACACTAGACACGCACCCAAAGGCAATATTCACTTACCTTCAAGCTATAACTTATATGGAAAACGTTTATTAGAATTTCATGGGACAAAAATTTGGAACAAATTACCCCTAGAAGTTGAAGAGGCACGAAGCATTAAGCATAGTACGAAAATGTTTTGTTTGCAGCATCAAGACTTCTAAAGTGGTTTTTTTTTCTTTTCCTATTGGGCTCGTCGGTGTATTGTACCCTTCTACTTGTTACATATGTGTCAACGATGCGATTATGCACATGACGTATCCCATGTTTACTTTATCATAATTTTTTTAATTGTCTAAATATCTGTGTATATAGAAATGTGAATAAGTATATATATATATATATATATATATATATATATATATATAGTGGGCGTTCATCATACACATTCCCGTTCTTCGTGCATACTCATCATCGTGGGTGTGCCTCTTCTTTGGATGTGGTCTCTTCGCCGTGTCTTCGGGGCCTAATAAAGGTCGCGTTAACTGCTACGTCGCAAGTGGTGGAGGTTGCTCAACGATCATCCGTCCTCTCCCCGCCCGCTCTACCCCCCTGGAGCTCCGCTCAGGTCGCCGTCTACGCCAGGTGTCCAGTGACGTGCCTCAGGACGACCCCACCGGCGCTTCTGCGTCTACCTGAACAGCCCCGACTGCCGCGGCCTATCCGCCCTGGATCATTAGTGGGCCCCAGCGCGATCCCCCCCATGTTCGCTGGACTTCGAGGCGAAGATGTGGAGATATATATATATATATATATATATATATATATATATATATATATATATATATATATATATATATATATATATATATATATATATATATATGTGTGTGTGTGTGTGTGTGTGTGTGTGTCTAAATTCAAACCATTCATTCCGTGCATCCTAATGCGCCAAGTATGTTAGGGTTCAGACATTTTTTTGTGTTAGAGGATACCAGAAAAAAGCCCCCTTCATTTGCAGCGCTTGCTAAAGTTCTCAGGCTGGAGCGGAGGACTAATTTTTTAAGTCGCGTAAATATACATAGCTGCTTTTAAGCGTGTTTTTATACAAAATCCCAGAAAGATGTTTCTAAATGTCTACTCAGAACACGGCAACGAAATGTCACGCCTGTTATAACTAAAATCAGGGCTTATCCGTAACAGAGACATCAGTGTTCTGCAATATGTTTAAATTTTATCGGCTACATTTACTCTTTGTCTGAACCTGTCTGTTTTGTGACGTCACTTTTGGTGAACTGTAGGACTGATAACTGGATGTCTGTGTGATTACTCTCTACAATTACGATTTCCTGTTGCTTTATTACATTGCAGCTGATTCACAGAAGCGTCCCCCCTGGCTTCTCAAATCCAATTAGGCGTTAACGTCGGACTGAACCTTCAAAGCCAGATCCACTAAGCCATCTAGACCAAGGAGGAGGACGAGAGAGAAATAAAATGCATTTGTTTGTTCAGTGACATTTTGTGTATCCTCCCTTCTTGCCTCGTGTTTTTTTTTTCTCAATATCCCTCCTCAAACCAATATTTCCTTTGAATCGACTAGCTAAGTCGAATACTGTTTCTACGTTTGACTTCTCTCCTTCGAAAATATCTAAATACTGTTAAGTAAAATAGAAAATAGCAATACTGAAAGTTCATTTTTCCCCGCGAGTAAATGACGAGGCTTTCAAAACATTGCGTTACCGAAATCACCCATATAAAGGACTCTTGTCACGACAATGCATTTTGCATTGCCTTACAGTGATGTATGGAAACCTGATAAAAGTATTTATTTTACGTTGACAAGCTTGGCATTTATTTAAGTCACGCATTTCGTAAGAGGCTTCAGTCCTGTAACTCATCCAAAGAGCATCAACATTTCAACTAATATGGAACGCATAAAAAATGATGGAGCAGGCTTTAGCTTCGTCTCCAAGAGTACAAAGTGATAGCGTAATCCGGCCCAGTTCACGACGCCTTCTAAAGATATAGCCTCGCTTCGCTGGCCGGTGCACACCTCAACCGTGCCGCCAAGAAAGGAACGTCAGTGCAAGAAACAATTGCTTAGAAATGTCGTAAAATTCCAAAATGAAGTACAGTTGCGAAGGGCCAACTGCGCCACAATTATTCCCTTTGCGAGTCTGCAAAGTACCCAGTACGCATCCGTAAGGCAACGGGCGAGCCTACGCTGCTGATTTGTTCACGCTCTTGCAGATGGTGTGTGAGCGGTGTGCAATCATCATCATCATGAGCCTGTCTACGCCCACTGCAGGGCAAAGGCCTCTCCCATGTTTCGCCAATCAACCCGGTCCTGTGCTTTCTGCTGCCACGTTATACCTGCAAACTTCTTAATCTCATCTACTCACCCAATTTTCTGTCTCTCCCTCACGCGTTTGCCACCTCTTGGAATCTAGTCAGTTACCCTTAATGACCAGCGGTTATCCTGCCGACGTGCTACGTGCCCGGCCCATATCCATTTCTTCTTCTTGATTTCAACTATGATATCCTTAACCCCCCGTTCGGGTGGACCTTTAAACATCTCACTAGTTGTGCAATTCGTAATGTTTTGACGCGGGACGCGATTGTGCGTTTCTTCCATGCAGCATTACAGGGCTTAAGTAGACTCGTCGCATTACATGACGTTCGTACCAGGTTATTTTTCCAGAAGCAGGTCCAAGCATGACATTATTCATATGTATTAAAGGAAAAGAGGGACATGGCTCTGAGGTAGAATACCTGCTTCCCACGCAGAAAACCTGGCTTTGATTGTAACTCGAGCCAAAGTTGTTTTTATTATTCATTTCTTTTCTATTTATTTGCATATATCTCAAATTTTCGCCCACGGACAACGCTGATTTTTCACGCACAACCAACGAAGCCAATACCGACATCAAAATTTCTGAGAAACAAACACTACATGAGAGTCAAGCCTCGAGGAATATATCAATGCTCTCGCTTTCGACGCTAGACCGGTGTAGCTCAGTGGTAGAGCACTGGACTGCTAAGGAGAGGATCCGGGTTTGATTCCCATTCTGTCCATGGTATTTTTTTAATTATTTAGTTTTTTTTCTTATTTCGCGCGATAGTGGTAACGGACACAGGTGGCGGCGGTCAGCTACGGCGGCAGAATCATAACAGCTATCGCCATAACATAGCTTTGCGACGCGCACCTGCGTCGCCTGGCTGTAATACCGCGGTCGCCGCTTACGCTCCGCCCACAGGAAAATCGCGGCCGGGCTACAGGGTACACACGACGCGCGTTGCACTTCCCTCGTTGCGTCCTGGCGTGGTGTTCAAATACTATTTAATATGCCGCGGGAGGGTGACCTTATCCCATGTTCTGCGTTGGATCAGCGACACCCTTTTGGCTCTCACATAGCCTTTTATGATTACGCTTTCACACTTAGCTACTACAGCACGAACAAGGGGGGTGATTAATGATTGGTCATAGACGTTCGGGATGGAGATCCACACGTGTGCATCCACGTTAAACGGCCATATAGCTCCCAAACACCAACAGACATTGTGTATCTGTTATATTAATGTGCAGTAACCGTTCAATTACTTCTGTAAGAACACCTTTTACTTTGTTGTTATACCGATTCCTATGACAGAGGTATGAACCATGTTTTCTTTGATGTGATACTAACTGACGGGAGCCATCCACTATACAACGATGTATGTTCTTGTACCGATGCATGCGGCCCTTCGGTCCACTAATTCGCACAATCTGTGCGGTAGCCGAAGAGGGCTGCTCGCCCAACTGTCGGCGGAAGGCACAGCAGTCATGTTGAACATATGAAACTGAATACGAACACACCGTAGCAACAACCTTTATTAATTGGGATACGCAGACCACAAAGCAACAATCTGGCCTTGCTTTGCGAGAGATGCGATAGTTTGCCTCGTCTGGAAAAGACAAAGTTCCTGTGAAAGGCTCAGTCTAGAACATAAAGGGGAAGTCATCCAGGCGTTTCCATGGCAAAAAGGGGACACAGCTGTGTCAGCTCTCCTTCCATATCACAATGAAAGAATGAAGTAAAATTATATGAACACATTAGGTCACTCCCGTGTACGTGATGCACCCGCGTTCATTCTGTTACTTCTATCACTGTCATTCAGATTGTTCGTTACTTTTATGTTTTATTATTTCCATGAACCCACAAATTACGGGCTTACCGTTAATGAAGTATGTGTTATACAGTAGAGTCCACTTATAACAATACTGGTTTTAACAATATATCGGATATAACAATGGACAGCCGCGGCACCGTCAGCTTTCATTGTATTCTATGGCAAAATAAACCGCTTATAACAATGCTGTCATGATGCAATATCGGTTATAACAATTAAATGTGGGCACTGGAACCAACCCTGAACGACACAAAAAATGCAAAAACGCTGCGACAATGCCACCCCAACCCCGCCTATTACGCAAAAGGGCATGAGAGCATACGCGCGGCGGCCAGGCGATAGCGCGTATAGCGCGATAGCGCGGAGGAGGGGAGGAGGATCGGATGGGCGTTGCGCGCACGCACAACGATGGCAGACCGTCCTCCAGAAAGCGACACCCCAGTGAAGAGGAAGCGAACGGCAATACCGTTGGAAGTTAAGCGTAGCATTGTGAGAGAGCACAACGCCGGCGAGAAAGTGAGCAGCTTGGTGCGCAAGTACGGCCTGCCACAGCCGACAGTATCCTGCATCATTCGCAGTGCACTCAAGCAAGCCGAAAGTGACAGCCATGCCAGTGTTAGCGGTGCTAGCCACGCAATGGATGACGGCCGGAGAAGGGTTAGGCAGGGGCCTACAAAGACGTGGAAGATGCACTGTACCAGTGGTTCCTTAGCGCTCGCGCTATGAATTTGCCAGTCAGTGGTCCCATTTTGGCGGAGAAGGCGAAGAGGTTCGCGTACCTCCTTCGCAACACTGATTTTCAGCCTGGGGGTGGCTGGCTTCAACGTTTTAAGGAGAGGCATGGCATTGTGTACAAGTAGTCGTCGGAAAGGCAGGCTCGCTGGATGTAAATGCTAGGCAGAAGTGGTTGGAGGAAGCACTGCCCTGCATCCGCGAAGCCTACGTGGACCGAGACCTGTACAACGGTGACGAAACTGGGCTGTTTTTTCAGATGCTACCCTCAAAGACGTACGCGCTCAAAGGCGATGCCTGTAAGGGCGGCGAACAGAGCAAAGTGCGAGTGACAGTTTTTTTTTGTGCTAACATGGATGGCAGCGACAAGTGTCCCGCCTTTGTGATAGGCAAGTCGAGGAATCCTCGCTGTTTTCGTGGTGCCGCGAGGATACCTGTTCGCTACCACCACAACGAGAAAGCGCGGATGATGCGCGAACTTTTCCGTGAGTGGCTGGTCGAGTTCGACGAGAGGATGCAGCGCGAAGGCAGGAAAGTGGCGCTGGTGCTCGACAACTGCACCGCCCATCATACCGCCCAGAAGCTGTCGAACGTTTTTGCACGCCGACGACGCAGTAGCAACAAATGAGGACCTCACCGACGAGGCGATCGTCGCTGCGGTCACCGGCGCGGAAGACGACAGCAGTGACGACGAGGAGGAACCGGAGCCCATGCAGGTTGTGTCGCATCAGGAAGCGTTGCAAATGATCGACTCCCCTGCCCAATTTTGCGTTTGCTAAAAACCTTCCGCTCGGCCACGCGCAGCAGTTGGACGCTTTGCAAAAAGATGTCAATAAGATGGCCAGTAAGCAGTCGAAGCTGACTGCTTACGGTTTTCTACCTGCCAAAAAGTGAAAAGTGTAAGCAACTTCCCCCTCATTAAGTGCTCTTGTTTATCATGTTCCCCTCATTAAACGCTCTTGTTTGTCACGTTTTCTTTGTTCTTTTCGGTATAACCCGCTTATAACAACAATCGGTTATAACAATGATACTTTCATGGCACCTCAATATTGTTATAAGTGGACTCGACTGTATATCCTGCTAACTACCCCATCTTCAGTCTGACTATGCCCACTGCAGAGCAAATACATCTCTCATGTTCGTCAATTCACCTTGTCATGTGGTGTCTGCAGCTACCTGATACCCACAAACTTTTTAGTGTGTCATCGGCCCATCTAAATCTCTTGCTGCTTCTCGCGCCATGTTGCCGTTGGTACAATACCTTTCAAAGCTTTGCTCTTACCTTCCATGTGCGGTAGGGCTGATGAACTGTAAATGCGACGCTTTAGAAGAGGAAGAGGCACTAGTACTTAACTAGAAATGATAACTGAAGGAATAGCCGGAATATAGCTGCCGCGCATCACGAGCAATACAAGTGCACACGATCCACATTCGCTTCAATATCATAACTTATTTTTTGTAATTTTCGAGCCAGCGAAAAGGCGGTTCTCTGTCAACTACAACAAAATCACTTATAAACGCTTGATACTAAGAAATGAGCTTAGATCTAATTACATTTCGAAGTAATAATGTGCAACAGCTGTCCTTTTCTCCTCACATTTCAATCTTGTAGCGATGACACACAGGTTCAGTCGGAATACAGGCCCTGATTCGAAAATTCAAAATGCATTTCTGATTTCCATCGGTCACTTCTATCTGTCGTGAGTGCGGCTTTGTATCGTTGGTGTATTGTGTGTGTTTCATCTGTACTGTTATTTAAGCTGTGCTACCTATTCACCCGAAATGATGGTTTTCAAGGCGCTTTCTTTCTCGGAAAAAAATTACACTACAGCAGCCTATACAAGCAGCAGCCAGCCGACGAGCGGTTTCTTCCGCTGTATAGCCCCTATTGTAACAGTGTTGCGCGACAGCGTTAAGGAATTCTGGTGCCGGAGTCAGCGGTGTTATGCATAAGCGAAAAAATAAAGTTGGATGCGTGACAAAAAAAAATTCAGAACCACGGTCCTATGTTATGATTTTGTTATCGCAGAGGTGTTAAGGTGTTTTTTTGGGAGATTAACAGCCGTGCCCGCACAAGTGCGACCTGAACAATCACGCATGTTGACACCGTGATTCTAACGACTTGGCGGTGCGGCGCGATGCCCGCGCTTACGTACCCGCGCTCGCACGTGCTTGGCGCGTCTTCCGGGACAGCGCGGAAGGCACCTCTTCATACCTGGGCGGTAGCGTACGTTCGTATCAAACGTCGCGGGGGGAAAATCGGTTCGCAACAACCGTACTCCGTTACACTGCAGGCCAATGGGCATTAGTCGGGACCAAAGAAAAATTCGTACCACCCGAAAATTCGTATGAGCTGTGATCGTATCACCGAGGTTTCACTGTATTATACAAATTTGGCATCGCCGACAGCCGGTAATATGTAGATGAAAGGAATGTAAATAAGCGCTCCTAGACAAATTTTTTAGAGACCACGGGCCATACTACGGACATGTCTAACTGCAACTTTCGTGCTCGTCTATTAGAAATACACATAGCTCGGCGCACTCACTCATGAGTGCACTCAACTCACACTCACTCACATTCATTTGAACGTGGTGAGTTGAGTATGAGTGAGTACTCATGCGTGTGAGTGGACGTGAGTGTGAACGTGAGTGAGAACTCATGAGTGTGAGTGGTCGTGAGTGTGAACGTGAGTGAGTACTCGTGAGTGTGAGTGGACGTGAGTGTGAACGTGAGTGAGTTCGAAGGCTGAAAAAATTGTGGTGAGTGAGTTTGAGTGAGTACTCCCTTAAAGTGCCGACCTATGGAGCTCGGCACACTCACTCATGAGTGCACTCAACTCACACTCACTCACATTCATTTGAACGTGGTGATTGAGTATGAGTGAGTACTCATGCGTGTGAGTGGACGTGAGTGTGAACGTGAGTGAGAACTCATGAGTGTGAGTGGTCGTGAGTGTGAACGTGAGTGAGTACTCGTGAGTGTGAGTGGACGTGAGTGTGAACGTGAGTGAGTTCGAAGGCTGAAAAAATTGTGGTGAGTGAGTTTGAGTGAGTACTCCCTTAAAGTGCCGACCTATGGAGCTCGGCACACTCACTCATGAGTGCACTCAACTCACACTCACTCACATTCATTTGAACGTGGTGAGTTGAGCATGAGTGAGTACTCATGCGTGTGAGTGGACGTGAGTGTGAACGTGAGTGAGAACTCATGAGTGTGAGTGGTCGTGAGTGTGAACGTGAGTGAGTACTCGTGAGTGTGAGTGGACATGAGTGTGAACGTGAGTGAGTTCGAAGGCTGAAAAAATTGTGGTGAGTGAGTTTGAGTGAGTACTCCCTTAAAGTGCCGACCTATGGAGCTCGGCACACTCACTCATGAGTGCACTCAACTCACACTCACTCACATTCATTTGAACGTGGTGAGTTGAGTATGAGTGAGTACTCATGCGTGTGAGTGGACGTGAGTGTGAACGTGAGTGAGAACTCATGAGTGTGAGTGGTCGTGAGTGTGAACGTGAGTGAGTACTCGTGAGTGTGAGTGGACGTGAGTGTGAACGTGAGTGAGTTCGAATGCTGAAAAAATTGTGGTGAGTGAGTTTGAGTGAGTACTCCCTTAAAGTGCCGACCTATGGAGCTCGGCACACTCACCTCATGAGTGCACTCAACTCACACTCACTCACACTCATTTGGACGTGGTGAGTTGAGTATGAGTGAGTACTCATGAGTGTGAGTGGTCGTGAGTGTGAACGTGAGTGAGTACTCATGAGTGTGAGGTGGACGTGAGTGTGAACGTGAGTGAGTGCGAAGGCTGAAAAAATTGTGGTGAGTGAGTTTGTGTGAGTACTCCCTTAAAGTGCCGACCTATGGAAATACAGCACATGTTGCACTTTCCTCGTGGGTCTTCAAGTGCACAGTCCGAATACTGCGCTTCAGATATTCAAATAGAAATCTCCACAAATGATCCAATATATTTCAATTTCTTGAGAAGGAAACCACGTCGGAAGGAACAATACTTAGGCGTTTAATGAGTGCTGATTCAATACTTCAATATGAGTAGAAAATAATGTCCAGGATACACATTTGCAATATAGGAAAGCCCCTTGTGCGTATTCACCCAACATATTTGGGTATATTTCTTTTCTCTGTGTTTTTGCCTTTCTTCCCTTTCTTTGTCTCTATTTTCCTGTTGTTCTTTTTATATATCTTTCTTTCTCTATGTCGCTTTCTCTGTAGTTCCCTCACCTTCTATATTCTTGTCTCTT
>JALIZH010030002.1:0-16161 GCA_030522465.1 Rhipicephalus appendiculatus
ACATTGTGCTTAGTCGTTTGTGTTTGTTAGCTACTGTCCTTGTTGTAAGACATGTTTTTCAAGTGTTCACGTACTTCGTTGGAATAAACTTATTCTAAACACAAAATTTCTCCGTTTAGGTATCCCAAGAAAGACTATCGTCTTTAAAAAACAGCGATGGCACTAAGGCTTTGTATGGTCAGTGCATGCAATGCGATCATGCCGATGCCTTCGACTTAGCCAATCAACTCTGTCCGATTCGGTCATCTAGGTATTTACACGTCGACTAAAGGCAAGGACGTGCTCGATATATGAGACACAGGAATTTCCCCACAGTTACTTACTGGCGTGAAGGGTCTTTTTTCCACACGGAAAGAACCGTCCCGGTAAGAAGAGGTTGTCAAAGATCTGACTTGAAGTTAGTCATGTCAGCGTAATGAACTTCATGATGGAAAAACCAAGTGTGCTCTTTTTCTCGTGAAGTAGGTTAAAAGTCGGAGCTTTTGAGGATCTGAGCTTGTCCAAACACCTAATGCACTGATTTTGTCGTAGTGGCCAATGTAATCCTTGTCACCTTCACCTCGCAGTCAAGCATACAGATAGCGATCACGCTGGTGTCCGCTAACAATCCCGGGTGGAGAGGCCGTGGTAGCGGGATCCGCAGTAGTAGAGGTAGCCTATAGTCTAGGGGTTTCTTGAAATTATTATTTTTCGTAAGGATGACAGCGCCACTGAGGGGCGCGTGCGCGCTAAGCTACTGCGAGGAAGAGGAGAACGAGGCAGAAAAAAGAACAATCGATAACTAGCTAATCTATATTATTATCATTCTTTGTCAAATCATGCATAACTTTTTCTTTTATGGAAAATAGGTTGAGATTTAATTTATTATCTATTACTAATAAAAATGTATTATTATTTTATACATTTGAGCGAGCATCAAAATTTTATATAAAATTTGTAAGGTTTTTATTATTTAACCTCCATGATTCTAATCTTCCATAACAGTGTATAAGGCCACTCAATTCTTGGCCAATCCCCCACAGTGGGTGTGAGCCACAACAGAAGGTCAACAAGAACAAGCCGGCCTACTGAACAGGCGTTGTCTCTTCTTTCTCGGTCTAGTTCATTACAGTGGCGCAGTCGTCGAAAGGCTTTGGCAAACCCCAACGCGTCTTCCCGAGAAACGCCACCATGCTTCATCAGTTATGGAACCCGCACGTCGACCACCGCCGCAAGTATCCATTCCACCACCAGTGGACGGCGTCCAGACCTCCATTGTGCTTCCGAGGAATTACTTGACCGGCAGCGGCCTCATTCGCGCCGATGATGTGCACGGGCTCGTCCCGCCTGGTGACGTCGCTCCATGTTCCCATGGCGAGTACCTCAAGACCGAGACTCTGCCATCATCTGAGCCGCCAAGGGACGCCGTCCACGCTTCCTTGGCCATGGACCTCGCCGCCGTGAGCGCTGCGACCGCAACTCCTGGCTCACTGGGAATTTCACCCTAGAGCGAAACGCAGCTCTTCCATTTCCTCACACAACTATCAGAACGTCTCAACCGTTTGTCACCGCTAAACTCTGAGTTCTCGCCTGCTGTTTCACCATCAGCGCCAACCATTTGGGCAGTACCGGAGTTCCATCGCTTCCAAGACGACGTCTTCGGGTGGACTGGAGACCGTCAACGCACTCGGCACCTTGCATGCCTGGCCGGATGACCGAAAATGGATATTTGCCATCGACCGCCTTCGCGGTGTGTCCAAGGCTGGGCACGGCTACGAAGGCGTCAAACAACAATCCTCGTTCGAATGGTGTGCAAAGTTGACGAGCCCCTTTCGCCCACTTTTATTGCGATACCAATTATATGGACAGTCTCGACGGGTTTTTGCCGTCGCCGTCGCCGTCATGTCGCGTATGAAGTCCAAATTGATAAGAGCCCCCTGCGCATCGTACGTTCCACCAGTGGGTAATAGCGGGCGAGCGGGAGCGATGAACGCGGCTGAAGCGGAGGCTCGGCCCCCATCTTCGTCGCTCCGAGGCGCATACGATAAGATCCCCCCCAACTGTTCAACCGGCCGCCCGCCCGTCGTTCGTGAGCGTGAAAAGACGCGAGGGGGGGGTCCATCGGAGCGACATTTGATTTTACGAGCACGGTTGTCGCGGGCGCGCGCGTTATCTCCCCCTTCTCGGCGGCCGACAGCGGGGGGCCGGTGTACCCTTCTTCGTGCTGCGCTTTCTACGCGAAGAGAATGTGGTGAGCAGAGTGTCCCCTGGAGCGGCCGTATTTTCATAAATCAGCGTTTTCTAGAGTTGCGTGAGATCGGATCCAAAAGAGTTAGCTGCCAGCCGAGTACCCTAACCGGCTGCTGACCCGAAGGTCGCGGGTTCGATCCCGGCCGCGGCGGTCGCATTTCGAGGGAGGCGAAATGGTAGACGCCCTTGTACTGTGCGATGTGAGTGCACGTTAAAGAACACCAGATGGTCAAAATTTCCGGAGCCCTCCACTACGGCGTCTCTCATAATCATATCGTGGTTTTGGGACGTTAAACCCCAGATATTATTATTATTATTAACTTGATATATCGAAAAATTGCTATGATGAGACATTTCTGCATGACCAACATAAATGACAGGAGGTATATAGAAAAAAGCGACAGGCATGTCCTATACATCACGATTTACATGCCACGCTCATGGTGCGCCGACGGCCGTTTGATGGCCGGACATTCACCAAATTTCGTATATCGTGAGGTGACTGTATGACAAACATAAATGACAAGTGGTGATATGGAAATCATGACACGTTATGTGCAACATGACTTGCATGCCACGCTCATGGCAAGCTCGCGGCCGTTTCGTTAGCTTGATATACACCAAATTGCGTGACGTGACTGTATGACGAACATAAATGGCAAGTGGTATTGTGAAAATCATGACGTGTCAGGCGCAACATGACTTGCATGCCACGCTCATGGCACGATCGCGGCCGCTTCACTAGCTTGATATGCATCAAATTGGTATTGCGTGACCTGACTGTATGATGAACATTAGTGACAGGTCCTAACATGACATACATGTTATGTAAAGCATTATTTGCTTATTGCTCGCTGCTTCGCATTACATCGATTCTCACAATGCGTGGGATCTGTCGGCTTTTTTGAAATCCATATTTAAGCATTCGCCATTGGAGGCTAAGCTAGCGGAGGACAACGCATGTGATCGTGTGTGGCGTTACTTCTGAATATAAGATTGTACAAACAATCCTTGCATGGAATTACATGTCCAATGAGCCACCACTATAAACGGCTACGCTGCCGAAGTTGCTTGTGCTGCAGTTGTATGCAAAACTGACGTTGAACTTCGAATGTTTCACATGAAGCGTGTGGGCAAACCGCACTCGAACTCGTTGCTGTCAAATGAGGTTATGCTTCTCTGGTTTCCGACTAACTTCGCTCAAATACCCATTTACATGGTGGCGTTGTACGAAGAATGCCACAAAACATATGTGGCGTTTATTTTTCAAAAAGAGCCAAGTGCACTTTTAATGAAACTGATAAAAACGGACTTTTTTTTGCTACTGTTCGCGATGGTCGGGCCCGCTCCAACAATTTTTCGCCAATGTGTTGCTGTCCGCTGAATACAATAAATCTATATTCTGGCTAAAATCTACATAGCCCACTATCGTTGATATTCAGGAGTAAATTTAGTATTTAGCTCTTATCAATTTGGGCTTGAATTGTTCGTAAAATCTGATAAACAATTCGAATGTACGGTACAGCAATATTTTATGATAACATTAACATCATCCATGTGCTTCCGTCGATGCAGTTCTTTGTCGCAGGGGCGTAATGGCAATGGCAATGGCCAGACTTCAAGAGCGACTGGTCCATCCTGGCAAAAGACGCCCTATTCTGGAATGCCGGCAACACTGGGCATGACTGTGGGGTTTTTTACAGCGAAAGCTCTTATGAGATCGCACCAAGGGTCGTTTCTGCGCCATAGTTGTCCGCCGCCGCCGCCGGTGTCGGTAACCAATATTGCACGAAATAAGAAAAAAATTAAATAAATAAGAAACTCCTATGACAGAATGGGAATCGAACCCGGGTCCCCTACGTGGCAGCCCAGCACTCCACCACTGAGCTACGCCGCTGCTTGAAACTACGGTGCAAACTGACCTTATGCAGGCTTCATGTCGGGTAAGGAAACGCGTTAACGTGTGTTGTAAAGCATTTTAGAACAGTAAAGTAAGAACCAGGCGTCATACAATGCGAACTGCGTAACGAGTGGGTCGTTCAATGCTCCAACCCATTACAAAAGCATCAGGCATAATTCTTCATCGTCGTCAGCCACAGCATCAACAAAGTGCACACAATTCGTTACAAGAGTGTCGCGGGTACCGCGCTTAACCGAAGAATGACGAATAATAGTATAGTAGACGCTACGCCACTACGCAAAAATTATGATTTATGGCGTAGTGGGTACCATGCAAGTGCGCTTGTAGTAGTTGCCCCAAGAGTGTTTAGAAAAGGCTCTAGAAGAGGTGCTCTCCCAGCTTTCGCTGTGGCTGTGCTGCACGTTCCGCGCAGGCCTGTCGTTTTTCCTTGTTCTGTTCTTGGAATCTATTGAAGGCCCTAAAATGTGCTCCAGCTCTTCCTTTTCTTATTAGCTGGTTTATGCCGCGCCCTTGCAGATCACTTCTTCTTTCTCAGGGAATACAACCGTGCCCAATATATTTTACTTAAAATATGTTGCCTTGAATCAAAACAAGGACATGATACTGTAGCGCTCAACACAAAAAGAAAGACTAAGAGGCAAAAAGAAATAGGAAAGTCGGCCTCTTACTCTTTATATTCCAGTTTTGCCCTACAAGATTATATCCCTCAATAAGTGCCAACTGGTCCTAGAAAAACTCATTTTGGAACGTAAACACGATAGCAAAGCAACTAGGACAGAAATGAAGCAGATTTAATGAAACCATGTTGGTTGTCTTGGTCACAATTTTTGACGCAACGCTGGTTTAATGAATGTGGCACACTTTGATTGAAACAGGTAAAACATTTGGCTTTTGGCTAATTTTTTGATTCGACACTGCCTTTCTGAGTTCACGTTACAATCAGGCATTGCCCCATTTTGACTCCAAATGTATTGGAAGTTAAAGATACTTAGGCGCGCTCTACGCTCCCGTGAAATTAGCCTAGTTTGGGTTTCTGCATTTGGCTCTTTTTGAAAAAAAAACAACGCCACATATGCACCAGCGGAGAGGGAACGAGATAACAAATTGCCAGTAGAATAGCACGCGACAGTCATTATGAAATACAGAAGGAGATGTATGCACGACGTATCGTTCTTGCACCACCCACCAGTTTCATGCTTCGTGGACGTGGTCACCAAGGCGTAATCAATGTACCGTGCTTTATCACTGAACATTTCAGGATTATCCTGGGATTGACGTGATCTAGTGGAGTCTTAACGTAGAAATATATGTTTAGCGGTTTATTTATACTTAGTAACGTCGTCTTAAGTTAACACCGAAAGGAAGCGATGAGGTTCAAAACGAGAATACAAAATACCCACAGTTGAAAAATTGAAAACCGCAGACGATATAAATATTGTGAGACGACGCCAGGTACGACGAAATGATCGTTGCCTTTACAACAAAGGCGCGCGAGCCAGAAAACGAACACCCGGCGAGAGAACACACGGTGATGATGATCCCGATGATTTGTATGCACAGGTGAAGATGATGAACTACACAGTCAGCGCTCACATTATTTCCCCCCTTCACGAGAGCGGTCAGCTAGACGTCCATTCAGTAAGGGTACGAGCGCCCGATATAGCGCTTCAGGCGAGACACATGGGCTATCTCGGTACCGCGACGACGGCGGTCAGATGCCGAACTAACAGGAGCGACACGATAATTCACGGCAGATGTTCGTTCAAGTACGGTGTAAGGACCCAGGTATCTGTGAACGAATTTTTCACAGAGCCCCGGTGCGCGAACAGGTGTCCAGAGGAGGACTTCGTCGCCTGGGTGGAACGAAACAACTCTGCGTGTCGCATCCCAACGAGCTTTGCGCTTGGCCTGAATGGTAGAGGTGTTGGCGCGGGCCATTTCCCGGCAGCGGGCGACGCGGGCAGCGAACTCTTCTGGAAGGGACGCAGATGGGACAGAAGGCGTCGACAAGAAGCTAGTGTCCAGAACAAAAGACGGTGCACGGCAACATACCAGGAAGAATGGGCTGTAATTTGTAGTGCGTTGTATGGCAGTATTGTAAGCAAACGTGACGAAAGGTAGTATTGTGTCCCAGTTCTTGTGATCGGGATGAACATACATAGAGATCATGTCTGACAAAGTTCGATGAAAACGCTCGGTGAGACCATTGGTCTGCGGATGATATGCCGAGGTGGTCTTATGGATGGTGCCAGATGCCTGTAGGACTTCAGCGAGAACATGGGAAAGAAGTGTCTTGCCACGGTCACTAAGGAGAACACGAGGGGCGCCGTGGCGCAATATAATGGCACGCAGGACAAAGTCGGCGACTTCGGAGGCAGCGCCAGAAGGAAGAGCTGCCGTCTCAGCGTAGCGAGTCAGGTGGTCCACGGCAGTAACAATCCAGCGGTGACCGGTGAGTGTAAGCGGAAGAGGTCCGTATAAGTCTATGACCACGAACTCGAAGGGAGCGGACGGGCGCGGTAGAGGTTGCAAAGGACCGGCGGGAAGAGATGTCGAACGTGTCCGGTGCTGGCATGACGAACAGGAAGCGACGTACTTGGAAACACTAGTGGAGAGGCCAGGCTAGAAGCAGCGAGTCTTGATGCGATCGTAGGTTTTCTGAAAACCTAAGTGGCCAGCCGTCGGGTCATCGTGAAAGGCTTCTAAAACTTGTAGTCGAAGTGAGCGAGGGATGACGGGGATCCATCGGTTACCGAGAGGATGGTAAATATGCCGAAGTAGTGTTCCATCGTAAAGTTTTAAGCGCGTGAGTTGTTGTCGCAAGCGGCTGTTGGGAGCACGGGATGAGCCAGTGAGCCGATCGATAATTGTACAGCAGTAGGTTGGAGCAAGGCGAGGTCTGCGGACTGAAGGACGTCATCAGACGCAGTGAACTTGATCGAACTGAGACTGGTCGTCTGCGTCGTCGCTTGGCTGGGAGGTGTCGAACAGCACGTAGATGTGTCATGGTTACTTTGCGACAGCGGCCAGCGCGACAAGGCGTCGGCATCTTGATGTTTTCTACCCGACCTGTATGTGAAACTGTAGTCATACTCCTGCAGTCGGAGCACCCAACGGCCGAGGCGTCCTGACAAGTTCTTCAGAGAGCGCAACCAACAGAGCGCATGATGGTCTGTCACGATTGTAAAACGGCGGCCGTACAAATAGGGGCGAAACTTTTGTACATACCACACGATGGCCCAACATTCTTAAGAATGTTCAGTGACCGTGTAATTATGTTCAGCTGGAGAGAGAGTACCACTAGCGTAAGCCACGACTTGCTCTTGCGAAGCGTGGTCACGCTGCAGCAGGACAGCGCCGATTCCATGCCCACTTGCGTCAGTGTGTAAGATAGTAGGGGCTGTGGGATCGAAATGGCGAAGAACTGGCCCTGACGTGAGGTGTCGCTTGAGGGTCTGGAAAGCAGCTTCACAATCAGCCGTCCAAACAAAGGGTGTACTTGTGGTCAGAAGATTGTGAAGAGGAGCTGCGATAGTCGCAAAATCACGGACAAACCGGCGGAAATACGACGCTAAGCCAAGGAAGCTGCGAAGGCCTTTTAGCGTCGTGGGTTTCGGAAAGTGCAGGACACCGGCCACCTTGTCGGGATCAGGTTCAATGCCACGCTTGCTGACGACGTGACCCAACACTTTGATGCTGCGGCTCGCAAACCGACACTTCTTGGTATTTAGCTGGAGACCGGCTTTGGCTAAACACGTTAGTACTTCGTCTAGACGTTCCAGGTGTTGTGAGAAGCTGGACGAAAAAGATGACGATGTCGTCCAGGTAACAAAGACAGGTCTTCCATTTTAAGCCCCGCAGTACCGTATCGATCATTCGCTCCAATGTGGCTGGGGCATTGCAGAGCCCAAAAGGCATCACATTGAATTCGAAGCCATCAGGTGTAGCAAATGCGGTCTTCTCTTTATCAGACTCATTCATTGGGATCTGCCAATAGCCAGATCGCAAGTCGAGGCTTGAAAAGTATTAAGCACCCTGTAAGGTGTCAAGGGCATCGTCGATCCGAGGCATAGGATATACATCCTTCCGGGTAATTTAGTTTAGCGCCCTGTAATCAACGCAAAATCTCACTGAGCCATCATTTTTCTTGACTAGGACAACAGGAGAATACCAAGGGCTTGCTGAAGGCCTGATAACGTTGCGTACAAGCATGTCATTGACTTGTTTCTGGTTAACCTTGCGTTCTGAAGACGACACCCGGTAAGGGCGACGGCGAATGATACGAGACCCGTCTGTGTCAATGCGATGAGAGGCCGCCGTTGTTTGGCCCAAGCCATCCGAACAAACGTCAAAGCAAGCTTGGTGTTTCGTTAAAATGGCCAGTAAGTCATGGGTTTGGGTCGGAGTCAAATCTGTACTCAAGGTGGCCTTGAGAGCATTAGATGAACCTCTCGTGGGCTTACACTTTGCGACTGGCGAGGGAGACGATACAGTGACGACACATACCGGCGCTGTGTCGATAAGGCTGGCAACAGTGGACCCCTCCGGCAGTAGCTGCGTCTCCGATGTCGTGTTGTAGGCGGTGAGACTGGCGTGACCACGTGAAAACCGCACTAGACCACAGGCGATGGCGATTCCTCGAAAGATGCATCGCTGATCAGGGATAACCACTGCGTCGCCGTCTATAGTATCTCTTCACCTAATAGTGAGAATACGTTCTTGGGCTGGTGGCAGTACGAAATCCACAGCTACGACAAGATGAGGCGACGAGAAATCGTAAACACTAAAATGCTCGGTGTCCGTAATGTGAATAACGGGCGGACCACACGAAATGACAGCGGAAGCAGCTAACAAGAAGTCCCAGCCTAATATAATCTGGTGAGCACACGAAGAAAGCACAGCAAGCTGTATATGATGGCGAATTCCGTCGGTCAGAACTCGAACAGTGCACTGTCCAATAAGGTAAATCAGATTGCCATTAGCGCCACATAACACCGGACCAACATACGGAGTTTGGACTTTTCGTAGACGAGGGCATAATTCGCGGTTAATGACCGAAATGGCTGCTCCAGTGTCTACAAGGGCGTCCACCGAAATACCTTCCACACAAACAGTCAGTAAATTTGCAGGGCGCGCAGGAGGAATTATGGCATTTAGACGACGAGCAGTTTCCCCTCCAAAAACTGCAGCTTCTAGTTTTCCGAGTGGGGGTCGAGAGGCATCGGGGCAGAACGTAAGGGCGAAGAAGTACGGCGGAAGGGCGACGGCGAACGACGGCGGGATGAGCGGGAAGGACGAGGGTCGCCGTGGGACAAAGAAGGTGAAGGCGAACGTCGTGACGAGGGATCGTAGGGTCCTGGAAAGTACGGATCAGACCTCAGAGTACCGTCTCTCTCGTAGGAAGAATAAGCTCGTCGTTCGCTCTCTCGTAGGAAGAATAACGTCGTCGTTCGTCTTGCTGGCGCCGGCGACAAAAGCGGGAGATATGTCCTCGTATGCCGCAGTAGAAACAGACCGGGCGCGCAGGGCGCCAGGTTGTCCGGTGCGGTTGTGGTGGTGCCTTGGCTGCCATCGCGGCCAAGTGGTCATATACGACGACCGCAGGCACAGGTGGAGTTGGTACAGGAGGCCGTGATACAACTTCGGCATACGAAGGTGTGTGGAAGGGTACAGGAGACGGGGCACGTGCGACGCTCGTCATCGATGCCAGTTCATCCTTGATGACGTCCCGCAGATTAGGAGGAGGAGAGTGGACAGACGAAGTTGCCGTGCTGCCAGGAACAAGGCCGTGAAGTTCCTCTCTCACGATGGTGCGGATGAGAGCACGCAGTTCATGTTCTCCAGTAAGGCGAGAGTCACAGGAGGCGTGTGTAAGGCGCATTGAGTAGAATGCGTCCAGGCGTTGGCACGTGGTGATAATGTCCTGAACAGAGGTTGGGCTCTGAATGACGAGAGCATTGAAGGCAACGGAGTTGACGCCCTTCAGTACATGACGAATACGATCGGCCTCCGGCATGTCCCTTTGGGCACGGCGGCAGAGAGCCAGAACAGCTTCAATGTACGACGTATACGACTCGTCGGGTCCCTGGATGCGGGTATCGAGCTTCTGTTTCGCTACCTCAGAGGGGAACATAGCGCAGCTTGTGTGCCTCGTCCCAGTAATTGCAAGCACTGGTTATGTCATAATTGTCCAACCATTCTTCTACGTCCTCACCGCGAAGGCCGGAAAATACTAGAGGGTCTCGCTGCGAGGTACTCACGGTGTAGTGAGGCGCAGCAGGCTGAGCGGGGGGCAGTAGGGGCGGCACCGGATGCGTCGTTTTGTGCCATGGGTGTTGTTGGCAAGCACAGCCGTCGACTAGACCGGAGCTCCAGGGGTGACCGGTAGCGCAAGATGACGGGGAAATCACAGCACGCTCCACCACTTGTGAGACGACGCCAGGTACGACGAAACGATCATTGTATTTACACCAAAGGCGCGCGAGCCAGAAAACGAACACCCGGGGAGAGAACACACGATGATGATGATCCCGATGATTTTATGCACAGGTGAAGATGATGAACTACACAGTCAGCGCTCACAATATACGCAGAATTTCCCTTTATTCTTGTACAAAGAAATCAGCGCCCAAAGGGGCTTATTTTAGGCAATTTGGGTGGAGCCTTTGTTGTGGTCTCTGAGGTACACACTCTGGCTGGAAGAGAGAAGAATGATATAGGTAATGGTGTATTGCGGTCGTTTTACGTAAACTGTAGGCTAAAGAATAAACTTTAATTGTTCTTTGCTTGATTACTACTAAAAGTATCGCACTAAGAGCACTAACGTAGCACTTTCTGTAAACGTATCTTATAGCTGTAACCTATCCTCATGAAGCCATAATAAGATAATCATTACTAGTATTACTGAAATTGGATACAGCTTCACAGGAGTATGTGCCTCTCAGTTTCATTTCTACGCATTACGATACACAGCACTTTAATGCAGCATTTAACCTCGGTCTGCAAGACCAATTGGACCAATACAGTTACGTATTTCTTGCCTAGGCAATATTAATTAGAACTAACAGACAATGATATGGGAAAAAACAACGCGCAGACGGACGGGACGAAGAAAAAGGTAACACAGAACAAGCGCTGACTCTCAACTGTGATTTATTGGAATATACAGATTATTTCATATTTAAACACATACGCTGTTTTTTCCCACAATGTATCACTAACTAGCCCAGCTTTCAGTCTTGAGACAATGATGCCAAGGAATGTATATGAATGTTGTTAGAAATAATTGTAATGTAAGTGTGAAGAAAGGAAAGTGGACGAAAAGATAAGTTGCCACCGGCAGGGACCGAACCTGCGACCTTCGAATAACGCGTCCGATGCTCTACCACTGAGTTACGGAGGCGGTCATCCCTCCGTCCACTTTTTAGGGTATATATGATCATTTAAACGTGGGAGCGTCAGTCAGCGCCGCCTGTTGCCATTACGGCGAGTGTGGAACACTTTTTTGCCTGTTGGCGTCACGTAGCACGTGATATTATTACGAGCTGGCAGCTGACTAATAATTCCTCGCATACTACCTGAAGGCATGAAGTCTTCCAGAACGAAACCCTCGCTATGAATGAAGGACAGAAGTGTAAACTTAAGGGCTCGCTTCCTTTGTTAAACACAATATTAATTAGAACTAACAGGCATCACTGTCTGTTAGTTGAGTCAGGAGCGAGACGCAGTGCACAACGTGGCGACGGGGACGTCCCGGTGTTGTGGATCATTGCCTCGCTGCCATGAAAGCGCAATGTAAAGAAATCTGGCGCGCGGGTAACCGGTTCACAAAAGAAAGGGGGTAATCCGCGACATTGCACTTCACAGAGGTACGAGGGAAACCTGCGACATTGTACTAAGAGAAGCCCCCATCACCGAGGGAAATGGCAATCGACGCTGGATTCCTAGAAGGAAGCGGGAGGTGGTCGCTGTAACAGCTTCACCTCTAGCATAATGGATGGTTAAAGATCAACGGAAGAAGGAAGGGAACAGTAAATGTTGAAGATAGGCTCGTTTCATACGGTCGCAAGACAGGGTGTCACCTTTTCGCGAACGTCCGTTTGTAAAGTTTTCCCTGAATGCGAAAACACACGAAAGGGGCTTCGCAGAGTGAAAGCAATGATGGCTGATGCGTATCGCTTTCACGAATGACGTGCTTCACTTTGTTCATTGACGGAAAACAAAGCATGGTGTGCACTGTAAACGCAAACTAGCCGAATTGGGCGTTTTAAGGGCTTAATACTACCTTCATTTGGGACCGTACTCCCTTAGGGAGTATTAAGATCGGTGTAATAAAGTTCTGCGTCCTCAATTTTACTTCCTTGAGAAATTATGGGAATAAAAGGTGGAAGAAAGAAGGTAAATTCATGATCTGACGCCATTTTGTCAAATGGAGTTCAAGAACAGAAAACTCCAATTTCACTTTCTCGGGCATATCTTCCCTTTATTTTATCCGAAGCTGTAGTGCCTTCAGTGCTGGCGGGCATGTATGCAACTGCGCTGGCGAAAGAAGTGTTTCTCAAAGTGCTAAATAAATTAATGAACGTGCTAATCAACGATTTCTTCGTCTCGTCGACTGATGCACATTGTTGTACGGAATGCACACTACCACTGGGCTCGGGTTCACGAAGCATTTCGACTACAGAATGACTTCGCTTATGTTGTTTTACCATCAAATCGAAGTTAAACTAAAAGTAGGAGCGTGTACACCCTCGATGTGGCCTATCGGCACAGCATTCACACTCAGTATACCCTTTTGGATGACGAATTGAGCAGAGGCAGCGTGCCTCAACGCACGGAATAAGATCCGGTGTTGAAAACACTGGCGCAAAAAAAAAGAAAAACAAGAGAAACGAAAGAAAAAACGCGGCTCTCCTCAAGCGGCTGCTCTGAAAGGGACGAAGCGACAAAAATGCCCGTCGACCTTCGAACGGTGGCGATAAGAGAGGAACGATCGCACGCATGCGCGCGCGGAGGGGGAAAAAAGAAAGCAAAAAAGTCACAGTTTCACCGCAAGGGTGAAGCAATGAATGCGATAGAAAAAAATTGTAATGTTATACGAAGTGAGGCTGGCAGCTAACTCTTTTTGGATCCGATCTCACGCAACTCTAGAAAACGCTTGTTTAATGGCGTATTCGGTTGGGCGTTTTCGAGCGCTCTAGAGCGCTCTGAAAAGTTGCCGCGCCTTCGGTTGGTAGAATTCGAGCGCTCGGACTACCTTCGGATGGCTTTTTCGGAGCGTCAAACTCTGACTCGGAGCGCTCCCTACCGCTCTGACTTCGAAGTCAGAGCGTGGCGCGATCTGGCCGGGAGGACGGATCACGTGACACAAGCCGGCAACCACGTGATCACGTGGTTGCCTTCAAGTGACAGCGCGAGAACGCATTTCGGAAGGGGACATCGCCGGACGTCCGTGCGCGTGTGTTGTTCGCGGCGTTTTTGAGCGTGCGTGTGGTGAGTTCACATCTACGAAGCCATAAACGCGCCATGTCAAGAAGGATGTGGCTAGTGAAGGCGGAGAAAACGTCAATGCTGTTACAGCAGCTCGCAGGCGAATGCCTTGAAACTAGCAGCTCGGACGACGACGACGATCGCCAGATTTATGTTCTGAGCTCAGAAGGTTGTTGCTACGTCCAGATATGTCGGAAATGGCCACTTAACTGATCGGCGCCATTTGCCGATGCAGCGCAGGTAGCTAGCCACCCTAGCGCAGGAATGTTTACCCGGCTGCTTCCCGCACTGGCTGCACGGTGGCGCTACAGGTGCGCTGCCAGCGCTGCTCCGAAATCGCCTATGTATTCGGTTGGTACGCTGCCTCTCGCGCTCTGATTGCGAGCTGCCTCGGCATCTGGCGACTCTCAGCCAGAGGGCCGGAGCGACCAACCGAATACGCCATAAGAGAATTCTCTTCGCGTTGAGAGCGCAGCACGTAGAAGGGTACACCGGCCCCCCGCTGTCGGCCGCCGAGAAGGGGAGATAACGCGCGCGCCCCCGCTCGTAAAATCGAAGGTCGCTCGAGGGACCCCCCCCCTCGCGTCTTTTCACGCTCACGAACGACGGGCGGGGCCGGTTATATATATACATATACATATACGGCAAATGACGCTGGCGGCGAAAACCAGCCGCGAGTGTCCATATAATTGTTATCGCAATAATATATAGATACATATACATATACGGCAAATGACGCGGACGCCGACGCCAACGCCGACGGCGAAAACCAGCCGAGAGTATCCATATAATTGCTATCGCAATAAAAGAAAGAAACGCGAGAAGTTCCGAAATGACAGCGGATACTACCGCAGGCGGGCCTCAGCGGCGTGCGTGAGTGATAGCGAAGCCAAGCCGTCATGGGATAACGTCGGTTTTGTGAAGGTCGCATTTCAACTACCCTGCTATGCGTCGATCATGTCTGCATGTTTCATGCTGGCAGCCTTACTGTGTTCTCGTCGCTGGACGTGAAATGCGTGGTTTGACGACAGTGTAACATGCCGCACTGCGTGTGCAATGGTGTGGCAATGGCCCGGTGACTCAAGCGAGCAGCCGCTGATGGGCGCGCGGCGTTCGCGGCACATTCAGGAACACAAATGGTACGTAATACTTATGTTTCCTCTGTTTGCGCGACCTTGTAGCTTGGGCAGCAGTAGGTGCTGTTCTGCAAATTGCTTCGCGTTAAAAGTGCAATGAAAAGCGAAAAAAGAAAGGCCATTAAGCTCACATAACAACGATGTGTGATACGTGTTTGGAATTGGCTGACCGCTTGGCATGGCCAGCCAATTCAAGCGAGTGCGCCCTAAAACTGAATGTTTTTACCACATAATTTCCTTGCTTGCGATAAAGCATGAATGAAGCAGTGCTTCCAGGTAGTATACACTTAAGCAACAACAAAAAAAAGACAGCTGTTATCACGCTGTCATGTGGCAAAATGTGCATTAAGGCCAGATTTGTTTTCTATTTATTCTGTTCTCATGCGCAGATTATGAGCAAGTAAGCATACTTTTTGACGACAATTTTGCATTGGGCGCTTTGTCCATCTGCTACACAAAAAGTTAAATTGCATATCAAGGTGCATTGACATCATGAGCTTGTATACATTTAGCTAGAAAGAATAAGTCATGTTAATGACACATTATGATGGCCATATGATGTGTAAGACATGTGCTTATTTACAGCGTGTTTGGTGAAGCCCATGCCTTTTATGGTATTGTCACTACATTAGTCACATATCAGCACGAGAACTTGCCAAGGTTACATGTACATATTTATAAAATTTAGGAGATGTGTCACTTGTGCAAGGCTAATTAATCAGATTGATATAGGTCAGTTGGATCTGTTGAACCTCGTTGTTGAATGACCTTATTCCTTCCCTCTGGTTATTTTGTTTTACTTTTTGTTGCCATAGTGTTTATGATCAGCACACAGTAGTCTGACTGTTGACACAATATCTGACAAGGTAAACAACCTGGTACTCTGTCCACGTCTTCTCTTGTCGTCATTACAAGTGCGCTATTTACTTTTGCCATGAATCAATACCAAATCACGCAATCTTCAGACCTAAACAGAACACCTGTAGGTTGATGAAGAAGCTTGTGTTCGATGTGTTGTAAGTGATAACTGTTGGTTCGTAGCGTCCCAAAACCACCATACGATTATGAGAGACGCCGTAGTGGAGGGCTTCGGAAAGTTAGACTGCCTGGGGCTCTTTAACATGCTACTAAAGCTAAGTACGTGGGCCTCAAGCAGTTACGCCTTCATTGAAATGGGTTTAACTCCAAGGTTAATCATACTAAAATTTGCACCCCTTTACACTACAATGCTAACTTCACTGACAGCTAAAACTACCCGAATGATGGTACACAGTACAAAAGTACACTCCTGGTGCTGTTTCGCTTTTCATTACAGTTGTTTACTTTTTGCCCTCTGTACTTTAAGTGAAAAGTTCACAAGAAACTACTTAGCAGCATCTCACTAAT
>JALIZH010030003.1:5000-16655 GCA_030522465.1 Rhipicephalus appendiculatus
CAAATACCGGCAGCTAGGCGGAATTAATTAAGCGACTTGAATGTCACGCTCGACCGGGCTAAAGCCATAGCACAGCTTTTTTTTTGAGACTGTCAACACAGGGATGGTCAAGGCCTCGAACTAAGAATAAGAGCACCATTGCGAAACTGTGAGCCACTTGGGGACCTACATCGCGGGTTTGGAAATGACAAACTCCTGCTTCTTCCGTTTTTATTACAACTTTTCAGAGAGGAGAGAAAGAAAGGTAGGCAGGTATTCGCTAAATGCCTGCTCTTATTCGCCAACACTAAAACACCCGTAATACGTGATACTTGTCGCTTTTTACTGCGAACAGCACGGAAGTGATCGGAAAAATAGATTACAAAGGACAGATGATTGGTCGCGAAAGGGGAAGGCTCATCAGAAGATGATATACTAAACTTTCGGACAGCGATCGCACCGTATCAGGAAATCAGGAACACGCAACAAAAATGAAACTTTTAAACCGCGGCGGTTCACACTAGCCTTTCTTTTGCCTCGAATAGATGGCGCTAGTGGACTGGTCTGCTTGTGCACTCGCCATGTTGGACACGGGACGCGTCACCATGGAAACGGGTGGTCTGCGATTCATCCCGTTACGGGAGAGGGTCCGGCAGAGCGTAAGACTTACTCTCGGCCCAGTGGGCACTTCTGAACGCTTTCGGGACGAGCGGACGCATGGTAGGTGTCTCCATGAAATTAAGAGCCTGATTCTAATCGAACTTTTCGGGTCGAAAAGTTACGCGAGCGTTCCAGTATTCACAGATTTCTAGGGGTACAGGCGAGCGACCAGTACAGACATACATCCACATAAAATAAAAAAAGAACATCTGAGCGATTACTTTTTATTAGGCTTGTGCGAATAGTGAATTTTAGGTTCGAAGCGAATTCGAAGCGAATAGTGATTTTGGTCGAATAATTTCGAACCGAATTCGAATTGTATGTATCAAATATTATAAAGAAAAATGGGCATATTTGTCATGGCCCAACTAACCTGTACACTATTTTTTTTAAAATTGAAACAAGTCCTGTGCAAATGCCTTTTTTTGTTCAATGGGAAGTGGAAACAACTTTGAATAGAAGCAAGATTTGACTTTCAGTAGAATGCAAGTGATAACCTGTAAAATATGTTACGTTTTAAAATTTACTATACATAGAGCATATAAGCCGGTATAACAAACTATTAAACTTAAAAAATGATGAATCGATGTGAGAGTAAAATGTTCATTTAACCATGAAGTCGGGCTTCGCGGCACTGCGGATTTCCCCAAGTAGGTGTTTTCACGGCTTCACAATCCTTCAGTGCAGTGAAGCCACTTGTACAAAGAGTTTCATGCGGACTAACATACGCCTGAGTAGGTGCTTTCACGGTTTAGCACCTTTTCACTGCAGTGAAATTACCTTTACAGGGGGTGACATGTGAACTAATATACACCTATTCGTTCATTTCGAATACTTCGAAATTTTCAGTAATTTAAATTCGAATCGAAGCGAATTAGAATACTCTAATATTATTTCGAATATTCGAAACATTTGAATATTCGCACAAGCCTACTTTTTATCTTTGTAACTTAAAACAAATCATTACACAGCTTTGATGGGCGAAGTGTCAATGTTACATTTTATGCATATATATGATGTATGCTGATTGTTATGTATACAGCCTTTCAATGTGAATGCTATGAATTTCATTGTGAGTGCTGTGTAAAAATTACTTTGTGACACGTGTCATGTATATGCTGTTGCCATTTAAGGGGACCCTGGGCCTTGGTCAAGCTGCTGCGACAGCTTTTTGCCCAGGTGTCCGTTGAGATTATTTTTCTGGTAAAAAAAAAAAAAAAACTGAAAAATGAAATGAATTGAGAAATCCGGCCATCTCTAAACTTGAGCTTATTGATTTCATACTTCGTTTTGGTTCGCAAGGTGTCACTGCCCACATTTTTACATATTCTACCGAACCACTTTACAGCATTCTGCCGGTGCTTACGTAATACATGCTGACAGCGCCAGAACGTCATCACCTTATTTCAGCGGCCTTGTTAAGTTTTCAGTGAGCCGTGGTGTAGTGTGACATTGATAATATTAAGTCCTGGATGTCTTTGTCGACTCCAACAACTTAAGAATAGAGACTCGCGAGTTTTGATGCTTCGAAACTGTATTAGTGAACTTACAAGAAGTTTTGGTGACCACTTGCATGCGTTTGTTGGCAGGAACACTCGAAATTCTACATGCCTTTGGAGGTTGTGCACGCCAAGATTCCTGCAGTTCGTTGAAGGGATGACAGGAAAAAATTGGCCGCGTATCTACGTGCTTCGCTGCAAATGTCGTCGAAAGACGATAGTCTTGTGCCGGCCATACTACTATGTTTGGCCTTGCCTCAGACAGCGCCTACTCTACGTTGAATTGGCCGCATCTGGCTGTCGTTGATATAATAGAGAAGGCGCTGCGCCAGATATGGACGCCATCGAAAAACATGAGCTTGTGCTGAACCAAGGGCCACTGCCAGCGGCAGCACCTTATCGTCGGCACAGGGCTTTTTTCGTGCAAAGCTTCGCAGTTCGTGCAAAGCGTCGCGTTTTGAGCGCAGCCTAAAAAACACTAGTGTCTTTAGAATTACGTATCTATGTATTTTCTAATAAAAGAACACACGACCTGATACTTACATATTAATGTTGCGCCTCAGGTATGCGTAGAATTTGCTTTTTGATCGAATATGTTCACAAGTATGAACGCAAACGCAGCCATCTTGAACGCAGTATGGCTGGGCGTTCAGAAAGTGGTTAAACTTTGGCCGAGTAGCTGAATCGGGTGACAGACAGAATTATAGACAGCCAGACCAAAATTTTGCGTTGAAGTATCCCAAGAAAGACTATCGTCTTTAAAAGCCTGATATCGTGTTGCTATATTATTTGTAAGCTGGCGTGTTCTGTTCACCTCAGAAAGTCACAGTTGTAGGGTCAGTGATGCAAAAAGACAACTTCAAAGAAAATTGAAAGTGATATATAATGGGGCTCCTCGACTAATGTGGAAATGTGATAAGCAAAAAACAGATCCAATGCATTTCTTTCTTTCCTTGTTGCTGTTAGCGGGTGTTTTCTGAGTTGCACCTTATAGACGTGCCTCGTTGATTTTAGTTTCCTGTGTTCGAGTCATTGTTGATAAGTATTACAGGATTACAACTGCTAGCTTACGTACAAAAAAGCAATAAGTGTTAAAAAAACAAAAACAACCCGCGCAAGTCAAGTACACAGCATGCGACCATAGGCCGTAGAACTCCGAACTGCTGGGATTGTTCCCAGTATCTTTTGCGCTAAACGGCCTACACTTCTTGCAGGCCGTTCGCCGAAAGCATGGAACGAACTTGCGCAAGCAATTCTGGTCAGAAGTGGATTCGGCATTCAGTTCAAGGCTTCTTCTATAACGTGAAGGTGTGTCAGGCAGCTCTAACTGCTGAAACATCTCAAGCCGTGTTATCAACTACTGTACAAGTCGGAAGCGATGTCACGTCGTTTTGAAGGCGTAGTGGTTGTGACTAACGCACGTGAGATGCATTGCGAAACTGCGGACGTGGAAAGAAGGGGAACCTAATTGCGCTAATTGAGAAGGCGACGGTGCAACTCAGACTTTCCCGTATAAATACGATCGATTCGCACACAAGGAAAAAATACAGATACGGCGCAAAGAGGACGGAGATGAAGCGAAGAAACGAACTGAGAGACACGGGCGCCCGTGTCTGTCAGTTCGTTTTTTCGCTTCGTCGCCGTCCTCTTTGCACCGTGTCTGTCTTTTTTCCTTAAATATGGACCAAGTAGCTCAGCAGCAAGCCCTGTTAATTCGCGCTGCACCGCTCTGGCTGCTCGGTAATTTAAACGAAAATAAAAGAACGGAGGTGACTCTCAGGGTCGCAGCTTATCACTGGATGAGGAAGGGGAAACAACTTGGCTTCGCGAAGATCGTCTGCAATGCAGCTAGCAGAAGCGGTAGAGGCCATACAAAATTAGGGTCTTCATGGAGTCTTATTTTGCTTTTTGTATTCTGATCGAGAGAGTCTTGTTCTTGTCTTATGTGGCATAGATGGACGGACGGACGGACCGACAGACAGACAGACAGACAGACAGACAGACAGACAGACAGACAGACAGACAGACAGACAGACAGACAGACAGACAGACAGACAGATAGATAGATAGATAATTAGATAGATAGATAGATAGATAGATAGATAGATAGATAGATAGATAGATAGATAGATAGATAGATAGATAGATAGATAGATAGATAGAATGAAAATAAAAGTGTGGATAACAACACTGCTATATCCGTCATCTGCGGTGCTATTGAAATGCTCCATACCGCTGGTGCAGGTGCACTGCGCTTACTAACACAGAAGCGTTCTGTTATCTTCGCAGCTTCGTACTGTTCAGCCAGCGACTGGGAGGAGCTCGAGACCAATGAATGCCTAGACTGAGTAAATGAGCTTGGAGATCGGCCAGACTTCCCACAACAATTGAAGCGGTAACGAGTATACTGAAATGAGATGATGCAACGACGAGAAAAACACGAAAGAAAAAGCAAGCAAAATATGATGCAAGTGTTTTGTCTGAGCTAACTTTATTATAACGCGGTTTATATAGTGTGAAAGGTATGTATCACTTTATTCGAGAGATATATGTTCCCACTGTTGCTCTTTAAGCGACCCTCCAATGTGTCATGACAGCGAAAGAAAGAAGTAAATAAGGAATGAGAGAGAAACAGGGGAACGTGTCAGATCTGAGTCAACAGCGTGCAGTTCCCTTCGCCCAGTACAAATATCGTTCCTTAGAGAAGGAAGCGTCGTTTACCAATGTGAAACAAATGGACCGAGTAAAAACCGAATGTAGTCCTCCTAACCATTACGGTGAAAATTATTTACCGCATTTTCATTCTCCAACAGCGTTTGTTGTGTCTCTTTCGGGACCTTGCTTGCACGAAGGATATTGGGAAAAAAATATCCGATAAACTATTTTCGTCGCTAAGCCGTTGTCTATATCTCCAGCCAAAAATGACCTGGTAATGCCTTTACCGATCCGTTTTGAACACTGGTGAAAGCAAGCGCTTCTTTTGACTCTTCTTTCACAGTGCACTTGTTGCTTCTGTATATCTGCGATAGACGTGGGTCTGCTTCCTCAGAATATCTTACGATTGTTAACGGAGTTTACGTATTTCATTTTCATGCTGAGCCAATCTAGTTTCAATCCAACATTCCTGGCGCTGAAACCTTTTTTGGCAGCTTTTATTCATTAAATCTTTTTTTTTACAGTATTCGCGAAAGCATGAGCAATATTTTTTCTCTCCACTGTAACTGAAAGGAAGAAAAAAGACTGGCCATTTTATCCACCTTTCGAAGACAACCGAGATACCTTTTCTGCAGCCTGCTTGTTTCGCACTTACGTGTATACACTGCTTCACGTTGTGCTGTTCGTTTACTCTTGTTTTTATGTCTGTGCTGCCAATTTGTTTCTTGCCCGGGGATCCGGGACCTAGACGAAGGTATCTGTTTTCTTACTCCTTTTAAATGCCGTCTCAAAGACATGTTGAATTAGGTGTCATCTATATCCGCGCTGATGCCCTTTGTGCGAGTTCCGATAACAGCTGCGATTCTTTGATAGGGCTTTCTTTAAGGTTTACAGAAATGAAACAGCCGGTTCTTATTCGATGTGGTATTCGAGGAAAAGATTTATGAAGGCGATGGAATTTGAAGGTGTTCTTAGGTTCGGTCATTGTATTTTGTACAACGGAAGCGTCCAGCTCCTGTGTCATATAAGTCGCATGTTGTGAGACAGAGTGCAATTAAACTCTAGCGATCCTCGTTTGTCGAGATTGTTGCTGTCGCAGGATGGCATTAGCTAGCGTACCACTGCGCCTCCCCCCCTTCTCACCACCCCATCCTTCTGAGCAGTTATTGCAACTTAGCTTCCTCGCAATAACACCAAGGTACAGCACAATGTTTGTGGGCGAACAATACCACTATTTTGGTGTTTTTATTTGAAATCTAGGAAGACTTCCTCGACTCTTCTCTTATGGTCGTTTGAAGTAGCCATTGATAATAACATTTCAAATCTAAACGTAGCGGTAGCTAAGAGCGTTAATAACTACTGGGAATTTACGTGCCAACACAATGATAAGATTATGAGGCACGCCGCAGTGTAAAGATCGAGAAATTTTGACCAACACTTTTTTCAGTGGCACCTAAATGTTAGCAAAACTGCCTCTAAGAATTCCCGTCTCGATCGAAAATGGGACCGCCGCAGCCAGGACCGAACCCACGACTTTCTGGTCAGCAGCCAAACAACGTAACCACTGTACCACCACGACGGGTGACCCTCTGTGGTAGCTACGGCAAGGATGTTGCGCAACTAAGCTCGAGGACGCCGGTTTGATTCCAGGTCACGGTAGCCGCATTTCTATGAGGGGGGAACGCAGGGACACCAGTGCAATCGGAATTGGATGCGACTTAAAGAATTCAAGGCGATCAAAGTTAATCCGGTGGTCACCAGTGCTGCGTTCCTCGTTATCATATTGTGGTACTGGCAAGTAAGGCGAGAATAACTTATTTTCTCGTCACGTTTCGAATGAAATTCAGGGCTCCAAAGCATGCTGTGCTGCATCTATGTTTGATAAAGGCACCGCATTCACAGGCCGTCGCAAGAGCAACACGCACACTATTGCGGAACTTCTCTCCGCAGTTGTGCAGTAAGAGCGCAATGAATACAAGTACGTTCTACGCAGGAATGTTCCGCCAATGGCAACGCAGCTTGAGCAACGTGTGCCGGTATAGCCTTATTGTGTATGTAAGCTCTGCTCTATCGATAATGAAATGAACTCTCCACTACAAATAAGGAACTATTGCGGCACCCTTGAGGCAGCAAAACGCACTCTATAAAACAGTATATATATATATATATATATATATATATATATATATATATATATATATATATATATATATATATATATATATATATATATATATATATATATATATATATATATATATATATATATATATATATATATATATATATATATATTGTGATGACCGAAGTCGAAGAGGGAGAACTGGGTTGTGGGGTTGGGGCTTGTCTCTGGCTCAGAACAGAATAGAACAGCCGGCCCAGCGAACGGGTGTTGTGTCTATTTGTCTCGCTACAATGGCGCAGTCGCAAAACGCCGAGTCATCGGAATACGTTAACCCGCCTACGTACGTGGCCCTTCGCAGCCAACAAGTACTCCCGGAGTCCCAGGACGGCGTCCTAGCCTCCACGGCGGCTCCACGGCAGTACTGCGACGCCGACATTGCCACGCTGGCACAACAGCTCAGCAGTTTGGCAAGATGATGAACTTCTGGCATAGGGTGTGCTGCACTCACGCTGCTTCTTGAGACTGCAATTCCGGAGTTTCATGGTTATAAGGACGACCCTGCCACCTGGATTGGCAGCATCAACTCTGTTGCGCTGAGATATTCTTGGCCAGAGTCCACCAAGAAATCCGTCGCGGAAGAGCGTCTCAGAGGAGCTGCAAAAGCATGGCATCGTTTTGAGGGACACAAGTACGCCTCATGGTCTACATGGAGCGCCGCCCTGACGTCCATATTTGCACCGCTTCCAGGTGCTTACGACACTCGATTTATGGAGATGCGGATTTATGGAGAGCCTCAACAGAAGACATTTCGGCCTACATCTACGAGAAATTACGCCTCCTGCAAGCCTGTGACCTCTCCTGGCCCTCTCCGGCAGCCAGACAGTACGTCGTCGATGGCGTATATGACTCGACGCACGCGGCCATACTGTCTATGCATACAGCACAGGATGACATCCGGACTTTCATCCGAATGGCGGCAGAATTGCAGGACACTGCTAGACGGCGCGTCCTTGCTCTCCCTGCGCAGGAGCGCGCTACCATGCGACATGGTTGCTGTCGTTGCAGTCACCGCGGACATGGATACGAGAGCTGCCCACAAGCTCCGCATCAAGGCATCCAGTACCAAACGCGGCCGCTCCCGACAGTTCGCGTCCGCATCGACGGCATCGGGGGAACTTATGGCTCTAGTGGATACTGGAGCACAGCGCACAGCGTTGCTTCGACGACACGCCCCCGCCACCCTCCAGCCTTGGACCGAGCCACCCCTTCGCGGCCTCGGCGGCAGCGCCTTGCCTGTCGGTGCACTAGACATGCAGATCCACACCGAGGCCGGGAGCAAAGTCCTTGCAGCTGTTCCCGTCTTCGAGAAGTTGCCTGCCGACTTGGTCCTGGGGGCTGACTATCTCCTATCTGGTGACGTACAGCTCCTCATCGAGAGTGGCGGAGTTTTTCTCCGTCCACCGGTCTCGGGTTCGACTGCAGTCACTGGAGGTGAGCCTGCCGGAAGTACAACACTTTCCTCAGTACTCGAACGGCACAGACAGATTTTTGCGGAAAACAGGTCGCAGCTACCGGGTACTCACCTTACTTGAACATCCCATACCCACAGATGGCCACGCACCCATCTCTATACCACTGCGACGTTATGCCGAACGCGAACGGGCCGTAATTGCCGAACAAGTGCAGGAAATGCTGGCCGCTGGCGTAATTAGACCATCTTCTAGTCCCTGGGCCGCACCAGTTGTCCTTGTCCGAAAGAAGAATGGGAGCCTCAGGTTTTGCGTCGATTATCGGGAGTTAAACAAGCACACCATCCCCGATTCATATCGACTTCCTCGCATCGACGACGCCATAGACACCGTACTGCACTCGAGATTATTTTCGTCACTTGATCTTCGTGCGGGATATTGGCAAATTAACGTTGCCGAAGAAGACAAGTGCAAAACAGCGTTCCGGACACCTTCTGGCCTCTATGAGTTTAACCGCATGCCTTTTGGGCTGAGAACAGCGCCGAGTACATTTCAGCGCGCCATGAATGTTGTCCTCGGCCCGTTGAAAGACCACGCTTGTGTCGTGTACCTGGACGACATATTGGTCGTGGGAACAACAGACGAAGAGCACCTTCGAAATTTGGATGAAGTTCTGCAAAGGCTATTTGATGCTGGATTCCGATTGAACCGAGAAAAATGCCAATTTCTGTCGCCCACGATCTCTTACTTGGGACACACCATTTCTGCAGATGGTGTTCAACCTTTGCCTGAACGAGTAGCAGCGGTAGCCAACTTCCCGACTCCAATCGGTTTGAAACAGCTGCAGGCATTTTTTAGGCCTCGCGTCGTACCTGCGCAAGTTTGTTCCTAACTTCGCAACGACGGCAGCTCCACTGACAATTATGCTTAAGAAAGCGTCGACTTTTGCATGGGGCCCTTCACAAGATGCCGCCTTTCAAACCCTCAAGCAACGGCTGACGCAGTGTCCCGTTTTGAGTCACTTCCAGTATCAATGGGACACTGAAGTACACACTGACGCAAGCCAGGTTGGTCTAGGAGCAGTCCTCGTTCAGCGCGACCCAGACGGAGTTGAGCATGTCGTAGCTTACGCCAGCCGCAAGTTATCAGATACGGAACGTCATTACCACTCGAACGAGTTGGAGTGCCTGGCTGTTGTCTGGAGCGTAGACGAGAAGTACCGGCACTACTTGTTTGGCCGCAAGTTCACGGTGGTGACGGACAATGCTGCGATTACATGGATGTTTGCCAAGCAACACCTTAAACACAAGTTCGCTCGCTGGATAATCCGACTGCAAGACTACACCCACGACGTGAAGCATCGAGCAGGGACACTAAACCAGCTTGCTGATGCCCTGTCACGAAACCCATGCGAGGAAAGCACACCCGAAACCAAAGAAGGTTGGATTTGGTTCTCACAACAGGACGTTTCAAACTCTCAACGGTACGATGCGGATTTGGCAGCAATAATAACGTCCCTCGAAGACGCACAGTAACTCAAAGTTTGTCCTTCGTGGAAGAACATTGTATCGACGCCATTGGACCACTGGCCAAGAAGAACGCCACCTCTTAGTAATTCCATCCACCATGCGTTCCGAAATCCTGCACGCCATCCATGATGCCCCGGAAGGTGGACACGTAGGCCGCCGTGCTACCTTTCGGAAGATCCAGGAACGTTTCTGGTGGCCGAGAATGGAGAGAAGCGTTCGATCCTACGTCGCTAGCTGCGAGGTGTGCCAAAAGCATAAGCGTCGCCCGGGATGCCAACCTGGACTGCTCACACCTATTCCGCCCCCTGACACTATTTTTGACACCATCGGGATTGACCACGTCGGTCCATTACCAACTACAGCAGCAGGGAACCGGTACATTCTAGTCGCAGTTGACCACTTGTCTAAGTTTGTGGAAGTCGCTGCGGTGCCTTCTCTCGAAGCTGGCCTTGTGATCAAATTTCTGCAGGACCGCTTTGAATGGAAACACGGCCTACCTAGGAAGATCATCTCAGACAGAGCGACTACTTTCCGCAGTCGGGAACTCCAATCGTACCTCCGAAATGCTGGTGTCGAACATCATTTCACTTCAGCGTACCATCCCCAAGCGAATGGCTTGACAGAGAGGTACAACCAGACTTTACAGGCTCGACTTATTCCATACTGTAAGAACAAGAAACCAAATGAAGCAGACTGGGACGATCACTTGCAAGCAGCTGCGTATGCAATTAACACGGCGTTCCAGGCATCAACTGGAACTTCACCCTATGAAGTGGTCTACGGGCAGATCCCGAAACTGACTGCCGTTCAGAAATTTGAGCACCCCGTTAAAAGTCGGACGTACCGCTTCAAGACAGACCACCTGCCGCGTCATCCGGGCTAAGGCACGCCAGAAAACTGCAAACGCGCAAAAGGCCCAGAAACGGTACTATGACCGCCGCCACCGACCAGCACCACAATACAATGTAGGGGACGAAGTGTGGGTCCAGGGAAACGATTCACGCAGTCGCCCTGGGAAAAAGCTTTACGCGAAGTACGAAGGACCCTTCGTCATCACTGAAAGGCTGGGTGAGAACACGTGGCGTGTACGATATCCGGCATGTGAAAGCAGTGTGGACAAACGCAAGAGAAACAATTTTTTCCGTTCACGTGTCTCGTCTTAAGAAGAGAGAGCTTCGGAAGAGCTGATAAGCCGCGTTTCCTGTGTTTTTTAATGATGCGCACCGAAGCAGTGTGGCCGAGTGGGATGACCGAAGTCGAAAGAGGGGAGAACTGGGGTTGTGGGGTTGGGGCTTGTCTCTGGCTCAGAACAGAATAGAACAGCCGGCCCAGCGAACGGGTGTTGTGTCTATTTGTCTCGCTACAATATATATATATATATATATATACATATATATATATATATATATATATATATATATATATTTATATATATGAAGGAAAAGCAGAAGAAAAAGAAAAAGAATGTGCGTGCCGAACGCCCGCGCGCCTTTTTTTCTTTTTTTTTCTTCCAGTTGAAAAAGGGCACGAAGAGAAAGGAGAGGACGTGGACACCCCCTCCCCTTTCCCGTCCTTCCAAGGGGAAAAAAGGGAAAAATGATATATATATATATATATATATATATATATATATATATATATATATATATATATATATATATATATAGATGAGCTTGTCGCCCGGAATATTCTATTATCGGCTACCGAAGCTCACACATAGAGCTTCCTTCGCTGTACCA
>JALIZH010030004.1:0-21424 GCA_030522465.1 Rhipicephalus appendiculatus
GTTCACGCATTGTTTTTTTCTGGTAAATGTAGCACTCACGACACGAGACGGAAATTCTGTACGCTTACTACTCCGCTGTTCCTGCGCCAAATACAACAGCAGTACATTCGCTTGTCCGTTGCGTCGGCTCAGTGACTTTTCTCTCCTCCTCTGTAACTTTTCTTCCCTCTCCCCCCCTCCCCCCGTGCAGGGTAGCCTACCGGGCTCAGCCCAGGTTAACCTCCCTGCCTTTCTTCTACCCTTATTCTCTCTTTCTTTTTTCTTCGGTTCGAGTAGCTTCGATGTAATTTCGAATGCGTTATGTAGATTACCACGCATGGCTCCAATTACCGCTCACGAATCTAACGCTACTCATGATTTGAATACAACGCTGAAATTCGTTATACGAAAATTTGTTCTCTAATTGTATGAGATTTCAGAGTCTGATTCAGATTCCCTTACTGACTAAAAGGAAGTCTGGCTACGTTTGATGACAGAAAGCTTTTTTTTTTCTTTTCTTTTCTTGTCTTTTTTTTTTTTTTTTTTTTGAAGTTTCTACTGCCATTATTTTACACGTTTCATACTAATTTTGCTCAGTCTTCAACGAAGCGAGTGAGTTTGCTTCGTTTCTTCATTATGGTGATTTCATCACACCTATGCCACCTTCTTGACGCAGACAAGTGGAAAGAGGCCCTTCTGCAAGACATCGCCCCCGAAGAACTGCCCGTGCACTGGGGCGGAACCATGACGGGACCCGACGGGGATCCGAGGTGTACGCACATCGTAAGTGTCGCTGAAAGTCGAACACGCGTGATTTGCTAGCTTATATAATACGGCAGCTCATCGCATGAACATGGCACATCATGGCTCCAAGGCTACCCGGCCGTTCTTCCGACATCTTGTGACAGTTATATCCCCGTCACAGGGGCCACCTTAAGTGCACTTTGAGGGAGTGCACTTCGCCACTATACTCTCATTCTCACGCTGTCACACGGCTAACGGTTAATGGTGGTGGTGGTGGTGGTGGTGGTGATTAGAGGAAGAAACGACGCCTAATTTCTGCAGCCCAATAGGGAGCACGGCGCAGCGTCGTTCGTTAATGAGACTCCCTGCAAAGCGCACTTGCCGGTGAGTGCGTTCGCCAAACTCGCTTCGCTACGGCGGAGTGTCTTAGCCTCGATAGCAGTGGCTCGAAAATAATTAAGTTGTTATCGGAAGCTGAGGTCATAGTATTTTTTCAGGCTATCGTTCTTGTTATTAGGAATATTCTTATGCAATAAAACATGCTATAATACAAAAAAAAAATAACTACTTCGCTATTATCGCTCTCAGGCAGCTTATAGCCACGGTCGCCAGGGGGAATGCCCAGCACAGGCCGTGCAATGGCGGCATCCACAGCGTTTGCAGCTAAAGTTTATTTTTAGGGCTACTAATAGCTGTAACACATTATTTCTTAAGAAACGTTGCTCGAAATAACAAATATCTGCTGTGCTGCTTAGTTACCCATCGCCATTACTATCATTTCCAAAGTACACTTCCCTTTCTCGCGTAGCAGTGCGCCACCACACAGTGACATTCTGGGGGCGCAACTGCACTCGCTCAAAGTGACACTAAATTTTCCACTGTGACCGAGGTATCAGCCATCGTTGTAGCTGTTACTCAACTACATAAGAAGAAAAAAAGAAGCGGGCTAGCAAATGTTTCCTGAAGAGAAGATTACCCCCACCAATTATGAGAGAGAATGAAAGAGGAAAGGGATTATGAGTAAGACGATGAGGGAAATACGTAAACTGAAGAGGAGGGCGAGCTCCACCGTAACTCACCACATCGCACTGAGAGTATGAACATTACAGGCGAGAGTGTAGTGCAGTGGTTGACAACAATTCCAGCATAACTTCGCGAGCCTAGTACATATCCGATCTATGACGATAGAAGAACAGGAAAACGATGTGAGCGGATCATTACGAGCGAAAGTGAGGTAGAGTTTAACTTAATTCGCATTGTGGTGGCAGTACACTTAAATGATATTGCCACACGGGTGCTACGTGAAAGACGAAGACGACTGCGCAGATGCGCAGGTGCTTTATACAGAATGCAGCACGGAGAAAGAAGAACGCCCTTGCATGCGGTATATATACTAAAAAGACCAACTTGCTGCTGCTGCTTTCTTTATTTGTGCATTACGACCTCTGTCTTGACGTCTCGACAATATGTTGTCGTTATATGGGATGTAAATACGTACGTATCTGAAATTAAGGCACACCGTCGTGATTTAAATAGATGGGTAGCGTCCCGTGTAATGTGGAGCATTTAGTTCTGGGCTCGCACCACTCCGCCTGCGCGCTGGTTCCGCCATCGTTGCTCCAGCAGGTCTGAGCTGTCCAACACAATTTTCTAGAAGGAGGTGATGCATTGATATAATTCGACTTCGGCGTTGTCGCTCTAAATAAAGAGTTTGGCGTTTCTCATCCCCACTTTCTAACCGCAAACTTAGGAAACCATCTGCGCTTAGGAAATAAATTAATGAAACTATCTTTCGATTTCACGAGCATTTATTTCAGATCGGTGATCTTGAAGGGCCGCTGACAATCTCAGATAATAAAAAGAACGAGCGCGTTATTCTCTCCTGGCGTTTCCCGTCTTTGCGGCAGGATTCTTGACGTCAGGAGTCTAGTCACGTGACGTCATGAGGAAATAAGCTCTCGATTGGTCCGTGTATGAGGCATATCAGTTGTGAATTGTATCCAACCCTGCTTTTCCATGCTTCGCACGCCCGTTATGCCTTGTCTTGCATGACTACTGTGCGCGGCGGTCAACAATACGCGTGTGCACAGGGGGGGGGGGGGGGGGGGGCAAAGGGGGGCGGCCGCGCGCCCTAGTCACCTAAGAGGGGGGTAGGCGCAAAGTCAGCCTAATACATTGACCTAATAGGGAGGAGGGCGCTGCGTGGAACCTTCGCCCCCCCCCCCTGAAGGGGAACCCTGCGCACGCCTATGCAGTCAATTGATTTCGCTTTCTTTTGTGCGCTTTCGAATGCGCGAGCGGATAAAACAGCGTTTAACCGAAAAGCACGAAACCCGGATATATGCTCAACGCTTGGTGCTAATGTTGACCATTTGTTTTATGAAGAAATAAGTGGCAAGGAGGAGACAGCGCATGTAGAAAGAGTAGTGAAGGCAACAGAGAAACCACTCTGCCGTCTGAACTCGGAGAGGCTTAGGAGCCCTTTAGGTCGTCGCTCGTTCAAGGCCAGCCGGGGTGACGTAACAACTGGGACTCGTAGCGTCGTCCGAAGGTGCTGTAAGATTAATGTTCAAGAGGGCTTCGAAAATTTTCCGAGGAATTGTAAATGTGTTTATGGCGGGCTAGATCGTGCCACCTTTCGTGCACCTCAGCTGGAATTGACCACTGCCAGAAAGTCCGCATTCAATTTTGCGAAACAAGACCGTGTTCAGACTTCATTCCTAGAGCGCCATCTTTCCCTTATTGGTATAGTGGCGATTATCTTTTGTGATTGTTGTAATATAGACTTGTCATTAAGGCATAATACTCTGTGTGTATAATGTGTGTTAGTGTGCGCTGTAAGAGTTGTGTTGTGTATGAAGTGAAGCAGTGTCTTGTGGAATCTGCTATCATTTATCCAGCGATCTCGTAGTTTTTTAGCCAATAATGTGTATTTGATAACTTTTTTGATATAATGGATACGATGGTTCGCGTAGAACTGCGTTATTACTCACTTATTCCTGTTTACTTAAAATTGGTTTTCGTTTATTGTATTATATATATTACTAACTAAATATTTTAAAATTGTTTACGTGGTTACATTCTTGCGTAACGGTTCTTACCAGGGGTAGATCACGTAACTTACAGGTGAATGAACGACCTCTTGCTGACTATAACAAGGAACGCCTCGTTGCTTGTCAATTCAACGTCAGCGATACCGCTTCGCTCATAACCTAGTGCGCACCCAGCGTGTGACCAAGTTTGAATAAGTTAAACTAGGAAGTTAAGTTATTACTGTAATATCAAACTATAAGCATGTTATTTAGCCCAAACAATGTAGCACTACCGGGACGCTAGAAACAACGAAGCGTAAAGTGTGTCACCGCATAAGTAATCCGCACCGCTTCAGCAGCGTGCTCCGGCCTGTGGAGTGTATAAAGTCACATCCCTGTGGCGTTTAAACGCTGTTCCATCACCGTAACGACAATGGCGTTCTTCATGACACAGCGTTTTCTCGCCGCTTTCTTCTCAAAACTGTGACGTGGCAGTGGCGCACGTGACAGTGATGGGGACGTAGGCTGACGCCGAAAGCATCAGCCTAAGTGACCATCATAGGGTGAAACTGACCGGGAAATGCGAGGCAAGCTTAGAACAGGGTACGCTTTAGCTTGTCACCACTGCGCATGCGTCACACGCTAACCCCAATGGTTGGTTAAGTTACGAAAATAGCGTATCGTACCCAACGTACACTAACGCTATACTAACCCTATTCCAAAATTGTCTACCCTTACATAACGGATGACAGGGGTGGAACGGTCACGGAACGAAGCTTGTTTGGCGGCAGTGGGAGCTAAGCCTATAGCTGACGAGTCAGTGTTATTGACTTGCGTGCACTATCGCAGGTGGGAGCGGGCGGCCCGGTGCCATGCTCCTGCTACACGGCGCCTTCGAGGCGCCTCTCATCGGACCAGAACCTGAAGATGTGCGTGGTCGAGAAGAAGTCGGCCGTACCGCTGACGGTCGAGGTGACCGAGGCCGGCTCCATCCTGCGCTGGGAGTTCCAGACCGAGAACTACGACATCGGCTTCGGCGTCTTCTTCATGCCGGACTCGAACGGCGCCGTGAACGGCGACGGCAACGGCGACATGCAGGAGCTGGTCGCCATGCAGCGGGTCAACTGCCACCTGGTGCCCGAAGACGGCATGCTCGTCTGCAACGCGCCCGGAAAATGTGAGCACTGCAGAGTAACAATGCCACGGCTAAGCAAGGATTCGTATAATGGCTGTGTACTAGTATTCACTGTAGACGGCTAAATTAACAGCTAAGCGGACCACGGCCATCTGAAGTCCTATTTCAGTTCTCACGTTGCCGGCAAAATAGCTTCGCGAAGACGACATCTTTGACAAATACGATGCTGGCTATACTATGCTGTCTAAATAAGATGGCAGCTCAGCGGAATGCTGGGATTCCGGCGTTATAGTCGTCTGCCCACAAGTAGGCACATTTCTTGGGGCGTTATCTAAGCCACGTTCATTGTTTTATAGGTTTGTACTCAAAAAAATTTAAAGAAGTAAAAATTCTGTTTGTTTTTCTTAAAGGGGTACTGACACAATTTTTTTTCGAAGGTGAGTTTACTCTGCCACACAAATCACCGGCGTACAGAGCGAGGCTCTGAGCAAGTGTGAAGCTCAGCAAATGCCAAGATATTTTATACTAATATTCAAGTCAATTTTTCCCATGGCGCACCTACCGGCATTGACACTAGCTTGACGTCAGGCTACAGTGCTTGTTCTGAAAGACGGCAGGAAGGGGGAAGATGGAAGCTTGCGATGAAAAAATCCGTAAACAGGGGTTGTGTGCTCGAGCCGACGTTCCGACAAGCGGACTTGTCTTCCTCAAGGCTAGAACTGTTATGGGGATTTTTAGGGGCGAAGCTCCTTAGGGCCTAAGCCTTGTCGTCATCCGCGTCCGTCACGGGGAGATGCGTGGATGTGAGACAAAAAAAGGTTCAACAATAGACTAATATCAATCATAATTGTGACAGAACAATATAAAACACCTAGAAGCACAAACCCTTTATACTAGTCTGCGACTTAACGAACACATTATGGACCTTAGAACCTAGCTTTGTCGTCGAAGCTCACTGTCCGCTGTCATGGTGGTTAGAAAACCATTGCTATAGTCGAAACATGCGTGTATGTGAATAAAAAAAATGTTTACAATAGACGAACAACGATTATAATTGTGCAGGAACAATATAAAACACCTACAAGCACAAAACCATTTATACTAGTCGGTGACTTCAACGTAGACATTATGGACCTTAGGACCGAGCTTTGTCATCCACTCTTTATGTCACTTTATGTCACTCAGTTTACATTATATGGGGCAACGCTCGGGTAACATATGTGAGACACAAAAAAAGGTTTAACATTACACTAATATCAATCGTAATTGTGACAGAACAATATAAAACACCTACAAGCACAGACCCTTTATACTAGTCGGCGACTTCAACGTAGGCATTATGGACGTTAGGACCTAGCTTCGCCCACTCGTCATCATTCACCTCGTGGAGATGCGTGGATTTTTTTTAATGCTAGTTCTGGTGACTTCACTCAGCAGTCTGGCCAGTCGTGATGGCTTCAGGTACCAAAACTTCGAAAATGACCTCTTGTACGTCACCAAAACATTCAAAATGACCGCTTGAACGTCACCAACGGAGCCACGGTGCTGAACGGCCGTGGAAACGTCACGATATCTTGCGCGAGCACGTGACGAAAAGCACATGCGTGTTGAGACGTCAGGGTACAATAGGAACCAAAACAAGCTTTCAAAAACATACGGTAATTACTTTTTCAGGGTGCACTCACACTTGGCAGTACACTTTCTCGGCTCTTGATGGCTTGGCCATTCCTATGGCGCACAAAAAAAATAAAAAAAAAACGATGACTGAAAATTTTGTCAGTCTCCCTTTAACTTTCTCTTGTAGAAGTGAGATAGCTTGAAGACGCATAGAAGTCATCCAGGCGCATTCGATTAGTCGGACGACTGGGTCTCGATGCTGTATTTGAAGCTGTCAGTGTAGACTGTCTACGGTGGAGTCCAGAAACGGAGCGCAGCCAATTTAATTAAGCGACTTGAAGTAACGCCGTCCTTGAAGAGCTTTAGATAACATGCAGCAATGTGTTCTTGTTTTCCTTATATAGACATTCCAATACAAGGACATGGAAAAAAAGAAGAGGCACGCACTTAGTGCCAGACACATAGACTAAACGCATAAACTGTATCTTAACAATACTTGCTTGCTTGCTTGAAAAACTTTTATTGCTGGTGCAATGGGAGGAAGCTTGAGGAGGCCCAGAACGGGCCACCCCTCACAATCACTGGGTGGGCTCCTCATTACAGGAGCCCATTGGCGACCGCCGCAACTCGGGCTCTGTAGACCATGGCCTTCTGGCTCTCCAGGTCGGAGCAGCCGAGCAGGGCTGCCTCCCAGTCCTCCCACGCGGGGTTTGGTTTTTGGGGCGAGGTTCGGGGTTGATTGGCATGTCCACACCATGTGGAAAATGTCCTAAGACGTCTCCGCACAGTGCGGGCACTTTCCTGTACAGGCCGGATCAAAGTGTTTCAAAACTGCCGGGCACAGCAGTTTTTTGGTGTAAAGGCGGATGAGTGTGCGCTCCTCTGCTTTGTAAGGCCCTTACAGGGCTTAGGATAAATTGCGTGGCCGAATTGGTATAATTGAGTAATCTCTCGAAAAGTGAAGGCCGGATTGGGTTCTGGATCCATTTCGGAAGGGTCGAAAGGCGTTGCCCGGAGAGTCAGCGCGGGCAGCGCCGTCAGCCGTTTCGTTGCCTTCGAGGCCCGTATGCGCAGGAGCCCATATGATCATTCGGGACGAGGGGGGCCCCGACGTAATTACTATTTTGGAGGATGCGATACCCAAGATGAGCAATCCACCCCTGTTCAATGTTTCTGCAGGCCCCTCTCGAGTCAGTGATGACGACGCGTGAGTCCAGGTCTGCGGCGGCTAGTGCGATGGCGACTTCTTCCGCGTGTGTTATGTTTTGAGCTCTGAATGTTAGGCCACTCACCGCGACGTTTTGGTGGATGACTGAGGCCGTGTACCACACCCCATGGTGAGGGCCGGAGGCGTCCACGCAAAAAATTCCGTGTTAACGCGATAGCGTTAAAGAGCTCGTTTCGCAGAAATTCCGGCGTCGGCGTCGGCGTCGGCGTCGTTGGTTGTGAGCGAAAAATCATCATCTTGTCCGTGACCGAAAAATCGAGAAAGATGCAAATAAAATAAATAATAAAAATTTTCGGGTCCGAGTGCGGATCGAATCCGGGTCGTCTGCGTGGCAAGCAGGTGTTCTACCACACAGCCATGCCTCTGCTTGGAAATACTGCGAAAATAACTTCCTCTGCTTGGAAATGCAGTGAAAATAACTTCCATGCTTCGCAAACGCAAGCGTCCTTTATATAGGCGTCGCAATATAACATGTAATATCCCAGGAATATTGCGTGGTACAAGCGTACATTGCCATCGGGCGTCAGAATATGTGACTATCATAACGATTCCATAGTTTAAAGCCAGCCACCCATTACAAACGGCACACACCTTACTGCGCGTATTCCCTTAACACCACGTAGTGGGTGCATAGCAAGTTCGAAAACATTTCCCACATTTGCCGCGCATAATTTCTCCTGGTTTAAAGCATACTACCCATTACATAGTATGCACTAAGTGATTGAAGTACGCAGTAGGGACGGGATATCGCTATCGCGTTCAACTCTTAAAGGCGAAGCTTAAGGGTCCCCCAATTTTTTGTTCCCATAGTGGCGAGCCAGTGCCTCCGCCCGCGCAAGGCGCCTGCCACTGTGGTCGTCACGTGTCATGTTGGCGGGAAGAGGGCGCACGTGCAGGGCGTATCTCCAGACTTCGGGGATGCGTATGCGCTCTTCCGTCAATGTTGGGTGGTGGATGTGTAGCCGGGCTAATAGGCGGCGTCCCGACGTCTTCTGTGAAAGACTTGTGTATTGATTAGTCAAGTGTGCCTCCCGAAGCTCTGCGAAAGTATTTACCATCCCCAGGCCCATGAGGCGCTGGTGGGAAGTGGTTATCGGGAGATCGAGGACACGCTTGTACATTTTCCTGAGAATCACCTCAAGGGCGTTCTCGTGAAATTTGCGCAAGTGGAGGTAAGGAGTCGAGTAGAGTACTCGACTGGTCACGAATGCATGCGCCAGCCGCAATGCGTCTTTGCACCGTAACCCCCCGCGTCTGTTGGAAACCCGGCGGACCATCCGGCCCACCTGGTCCCCCACATTACGCAGTTTGGCTATTGTCGTATCAACTCGTTTTTTGTGTGTGGATAAAGATACCAAGCACTCGAATCTCATCGTGTTCTGGTATCGGGCCCCTGGGCAGGGATATTTTAATTTTGGTGGTGCACTTAAACGATGGACGAATGTGCACAAATTCGGATTTGGACGGGGAGCATTGAAGGCCGCAGCGACGGGCGTAGGCGTCCACGATCTCCGCCGCTTGCTGCAGGTTGGCCTCAATGTCTCCAACCGATCCATGTTTGGCCCAATTGGTTATACAGAAGTTTGGGAAAAAAACGGAGGTTCGAACAGATCGGAAAGAGTCCTTAAACAGGTGTTGTCGCAAGAGTCGATGCTTCAACATGTGGACTTGTATTCTGCATAAGAATGGAAACTTGAGCTTGTTGGTATGCGTTCATCTTTGGTCGTTGCAGCGCACACGGGACGAGGACGAAGAATTAAGCAGCACAGAACAGGCGTTCAATTATTAATTCTTCGTCCTCGTCCCGTCTGCGCTGCATCAACCAAAGATGGACTTGTATAAGATGGACAACGAAAGATGGGCAACCAACCAACTTGTCGAAATCTTGGCTCTAACGGCAACCCCCTGTTCAACAGTTTCTTCAAAATGTTGAACAGGGAGTTCCATAGCTTCAAAATTTGGTTTAGCTGTTTTGGGGGTTAGCTTATACAGCGCCTCCACCGTGTGCCCTGTGATGGCCGGATTCCCTGAAGCAAACCGAATAACTTGCTATGGCGCGTTTAGACAGGCGCGAACGATTAGACGAGATGCGCAACAACCGCAGGGTATATCCCGATCCACCTCACTCCATGGCGAGACGCGAGGCAGCCCTGGTGAGGCGTGCCCAAACTCACTCTTTAATGACACCCCACATTCAGCACTACATAAAAGGCAAGGACGGGTCTCAGGCCTGCGTGGCATGCGGTGGCTTCCCGGATAACGCTCACGTTCTGTGGGATTGTCCGGGTGACCGTGCAGCCATGGGCGAGAGCCTTTAGCACATACCTACCAATCTAGGACCTGCGACCTTAGAGGAGTGGCTGGCGGACTCCTCCCCAGACATCATGCAGGCACTACTCGGACATTTCAAACTTCTAGGCCTGTCTGATGGCTAGGCCTTGCCCTTTTTTTTATTAGTGGACCCGGACTGGGGTTCGTTTATTTTTTATAAAGTTTTTCCTCTCTCTCTCCCTCCCCTTATCTCTGTCTCATTTTCGCGCTGTTCACAGTAGGATGTATTTTAGATGACACATAAGCTACTTTCGGATTCCCGATGGTGCACATTTTTGTTGTTGTTGTTTTATTCTGGCATAACATATACATGGTTTGCCCGCAAGGTAATGTGAAAGAAGCGCTTAAACCTCCTGACGATGTCTTTACCTCGCTGTAGTAACAGAGATAGTGGAGTTTAGAAGTCATAACTAGTAGTACAGACACGTCTTAAGTGCACACAGCCCGATTTTCGAACATATTGCAAGACATTTAAATAACACATTACTAATGGAGCAATAAACAACGTGGTTTAAAGAAATATGTAGTGCAAAAGGCCGTACAAAGAGCGCATGTCCTCGCAAACGCTCGTGCTTAGAAATAGTAGAAGTGTTGCCAGCAATTCGGCACTAAGTCCCGACACAGCCACTTCTGACAGTGGGACTGCTTATTCATCACCCTTCGCAGATGTGTTGAAGTTCGACAACAGCTTCAGCTGGTACCGGAGCAAGAAGCTTCTCTACCACTACCAGGTGCTGCCGCCGACGCCAGCGTAATTAATGGACGGCGGCCTCAACAACCGACTTCCAACGGCCCATTCTTCTTCATTTTTCGTCTTTCTCTCATTTTTTTTCCTTCGTGGGTATTTTCGTGCTCGCGTCAGCTGACGTCGTAAAAACTGATGTTCCGTAACTCCATCCAGCAGTTAATAATTGATAGCTTGCACGTGACGTCAGGGGCGAAGCTTCTTAACGTATTGGTACTGCGATGACGTCTATATAGCGTATTCAGTGCCGCGGTTAACCTGTTTCGACGTCGTAAAGATGCGGCCGGAGCTTTATTGGCCTCTGTGCCTGAATAACGATAGAATGCGCGTGCCACGTGCTGACAGTTAACCCTAATGTGACGTCACGAAACTAGCTTACCGTCTTACTGGTGCAACAACATGGCGGCTTCAGTGACGTCAGTGCAGGCCATCTATAAGGCGGCAGGAGGCGGTGAAGGCAGGCTGTGAATATGAGCTTTTTAACTGTTTGTATAAGTTTTAGGTATTTTAGAACGCGACTACTACGCTTACAGCACGAGAATGAAAAAGTAGCGTTAAAAAGACTAAGAAGCATCGAGTGGGTGCAGAGTTGGCGAAATCTTAACCTGTCGATATAGTTAGCTTATTGCGCATACAACGAGGTAACTCAGAAGAAGTTAATTAGCAAGATTAAAAGCTTTAACAGGGTCTCTCCGGCTATATCTATAGACGGTTAGTTCAAGTTCTAGTGTTTTCTTGTAGCGACATGTTTTTTTTTAGCCTCGAGTTTCACATGCGTCAGCAAGAGACTGTATCATGCATAACTTAGTCCACAGGTCATTCACCGTGACCGAGCACATCACTGCAACTTCGATGAACCGGGTAAACTACAGAAGAGCGCGAGTTTTGGAGATTCAGGAACTATAGTTATAAGGCCATCGGTTTGGGAAGATATGGTATGTTCCTGAACCGTTATCTTTCTATTTCATTTCCATCTGAGGGACGTATTTCATTTGAAGTGACGGTTTGCAGAATAACACACTTAATTTTTCTTTATTTTTGCGGACAGAAAATGTGAACGTTCACCTTTAGGGGTCAGTTAACAGCGGATTGCACTGGTCGGTTCGGAACAGCTTTACGCTGCTCTTTGTCGAAACAAAAATATATAGTGCTTGTCGGATTGTGAAGCCCCGCGACTTGACGTGTTTTGACCTTTTGGTGTCAGAGTGCATGTCTAATCTACCGAGAAAACTTGCAATGCGGAGCTTCCAGTTATCCAAACAGGCACCAGACTTCATGCATGTGGCAAATAAAAAAAAAAGAAAAAAAAGAAAAAAGTTCCTCCGAATCAACCAGTGCAACTTTTTGAAACATTTCAAGTGTGTTCGCTCCTTGTGACATTAAGAATTTTCTCGTGGATGTGATGAATACCTGCCTACGTACTGACCCCCCCCCCCTTCAACCCAACAAATGAGTTGTCATATACTGTCGCCATTTCTAGAGCAACATTTCAAGTTGCGAGCAGTCCAATGTTCCATTCCGACGAGCTATTTCAAGAGTCCTAGTCCTTAGGTGTTATACTGCTGTTGTGTTAATTATAAAACGATGTTGCTTTGCGCTGCTGTTCGTTGTAAACTGATGGCTACAACTTTTCCTAAAAACTATCCACCCCTCTCAATGACTGTCAGTTTTTTGCCATGTAGAGTGCTCCTCGACCGACTAGCCCAGCTAAGAAACATTCTTTTCTCATGAGATGAAGTTGGACTAGTTGGTTATGGACTCGTCATGAAAAAAAGGTGGAGAGTGCATACACGTACACAGCATAAAAAACAAAAAAAAAAAACGACAGGGGTTCGTGTTGCTTGGTTTTCTTACCTTGTGTCCGCGTCCTCAAACCCTGTGTTCTTTCATGATGTATTGATTATTTTTATTTAAGCCAGCATGTTTGGCGCGACAGCGCAACGACCCACTTGCAAATTTGGATTGGTCTTGCACGGGAGGAACGCAAGAGCTGCAGACATTGCCTCGAGGTTATTTCTGAAAAGCTGATGCTCTCTTTTTCTTTTTTGTTGTTTAGTGAGCTGAGAGCAGCGATACGGGAATCGCAGTGCTCGTAGGCGTCGCTGCAGGGCACCAAGTGGCTGGACTCTCTCGCATGAGCATGTATTAACTAAGAAAAGGCTTCCTAATATTTTACGGCACAAAAAGGTATTTCCTAATTAACCCTGTTATTCAATGAATCAAAGAAGAAGCATTTACTTTCTTTTGCACAAAAGTGACGGCATTGTCGCCCGTGCGTAGCAGCCTTACTCACGCGGGCGAGAATGGTACACCACGTGATCGATGAACACTGGACAGGCTGAGCCGTAAATCTCTCGATTGCGTATTTAAAGGCCTTCGGCTTTCTCTATCTCTTACGGCTCTGTTTCGCCAATGCTAGTTGTGCGTAGAAATATAAATAGTTGTAATGACGACAACGTAGCCGGATAACTTGCAGCTAGCATTGGGAGATAGAGATAAATCTGAATAGTGAAAGCGCCGCGTACCTTCATTTATTTTCATTGGCACTGAGCCACGAGAGGGGGAAAAAATCGGCAGTCGTCATTCCAGGCAGAGCGCAGATACCGTTAAAGGCGCTGGCAAGAAGTGCAGCGCTTTGCCAAGGTCCATTCACACAGCTGTGTACATTGCACCGAACGCGCGCAATGCGCGCTATATTATCACAAGGAGCGTGAAGCCACGGGCTATACGTCAAATATAAAAAAAATAAATTGAAAAAAATAAAATAAAAAGTGGTTCTGCGCGTTGAACTTGGAAAGATAACAAACGATGTTTATCTACTTTCTTTTCTTGTTTATCTACACACCCTTGCGAAAACGAAGGCTGCCCTTCGGGTTCACGCTCTCCGTGCACTGCGATTGTGTGTCCCCCACTGAATAAACGCGGTACGCAAATGGCCTAAAGCACTCGCCACTTCTCGATGAAATCGATGGCGCGCGGCCTTTGATTAGACTCGATTCTTGGCAATGAATTGTCCAACCACTCGTACGTGTGTGAGAGTTCGGTCTTGGCATGCATGGATGCGTGCGTAAGTGCGCGAAGCACCGAGTACGCTGCAAGGCGTTCGCTACAACGCGCAACAAGTTTTTCTTTTTTTTTTTCCTTTTTTTTGAACATCTCGATTACCTTGGGTATCGGCAATGCAGTACTTTGATCTGTTCCTCCAACCTTTTACTTCTTTCAGACTTCCAAACTACTAAGCGTTCGTGTAGTGCGCATCGCTGAAGCAACGTTACGTGTGGTCACCTTATAATGAATACCACTCTTTCTTTCTCGCTCATTGCTTTTTTTTCTTTCTTTGAAGTCATACGATTGCTTTCCCGCCTTCGCAATAATGAAAGCTGAGACTCGAAGAGTTTCCCAACCACGCACCATTAGTCAGTATTCCGGCCTGTATGTAATGCAATGCACGTCGATCTTCAGCTTTCCGCCTTCTCTTTCTTTTCTTTTATTTTTCTCTTCGCGTCATTCTAGTACATTCCTTGAGCTCGGCGTACGAAGGTAAGAGTCCTTTGACTCTTCTTTGTGAATCCTTACTTGCCAGCGCGTCTATGACTGCTTAAAGGCACGCGTAGACTCTCTTTCACGTGTCTCCCGTATGCGAGTCGTGGAACCCAAGAAAGAGTTAATGGGCCCATTTAAAGGGAGTCATATACGTGGCCAGTCAGGATTACCCGATGAAAGTAACACATACTCTTTCTTTTTTCTTAGAGTGCAATTTTTTTTACCTCGTGCAGTTGTGGCAAGTTAAAGCAGGAGCAGCCACTTTTGGCTGTCCCTGCAGACCTTGACCTTGAAAATACAGCTTTTGTTATTCAAAGACAAAAAGGAATGCCAGGTTGATTGAACGTGACCCTATACACCATGCATTCTCATGCGTTTTTTTTTTTTGGTCTCTGGCGATTACACGGTGTTGGGTATCACTTTTTTCGCGTCTAGGTGTTATCGATGTGCAATTTAGCGCGTTGTGACAATATTCATTGTGTTCCAATGTGTTCGTCCATGTGCTTCAGATGCAGGCACTGTCTTGTAAGGCTGAAGGTATCTACATAAGTACCAGTCTTCGCACCGCGATGGCATTGGGTGCGAGTGCTGTGAACACCTGTCTCGTTAGTCCACGTCTGCAGCAGCAATCTGAAGCTTCTATTATTGACACAAAACAAAGCGAAAAAATGTGAGAACTGCGCGGCCCAAATGTTAAAGAACTTATTTCCCTTAACGTAAGAATCAGGTCTCAGGGTGTAGTGACGTATTAAGCGAAGCATTAATTAGCGAAGTTGGGAACAATGTCAAAGTGCGCGAAATAAAATATCTATTGAGTCCTTTCGCTATGTGGGAGAATCAATGTGCTAAGGTCCGTTTGTCAACATGCTATGGTATTTTCCCAAGATTAGCAAATTGTCATTAGTCCAAAGACGATTTGCTAGTTCTGCAGTAGAAAGGCGATCGAGCTTCGTTCAATGTCAATATTGTAATGTGAACCATGTGGCAAAAGGCTGAACGCCACCCCAAGTGACCGTTTCTCATTGAGTGCTGTGTGATAGGACTTGCTGTCAAGATTGCCAATTCGTCGACAGTGTAAGAAATAGAAAAACGACTTTTTTTTTCTTTTCTTGTTCATTGGAGCGGTATCACTTCAACGGTAAGCTAACTACGAAGTGAATGAGCGTCCGTGTTCAATTTTGGAGTCGCTTTCAAGGTTTTTGACAGTGAACTATCCTGGCACTTTGCATAGACACAGACATCCGCTGACCAGACATCTTTTCCTCCCCACCCCTTCCTTTAGCCCACGTGGTATCGTACTCTCTGTAAGTTTGCTGCTTGGTGTTTTCGCTAAGATGTTTGCTTTGAAAATGTTACGTAAATGTTTCTTCGTCTGGTGTTTTTGAAAACTGCGTGAGACGTTCTCTTCTCGGTTCTTGACGCAGCTTTTTTTTCTTCGATGTATAAGAAGTCATAAACGTGCAGTTCAAGTGATGTCACATCTATTTCCTCGTGACACTGACTCCAGTGATGCTTCGACTACGTCGGTATCTGTAATGTGATATAATCGCATATGCATGTAGATGTAGTCCGGACGGAAAGAAGGTAGTGTGGGCGTGTTCAGTCGAGACCGCCTTGGCCAGGAACCGGTGCTGCACAATTACAATCGTAGATTTACAGGCTGCTGCGTTTCGCACTTCTGCGGCGGTGATTAAAACTCGCTGCCTGCTTGAAGGGATCGCCGAGACGTTTAATGACATGGGGCGTGTAGATACTAATTAAAGGATTTCCGACTTGGTCATCTTTAGAGACTCATGAGAAGACAGCCGAACACAGAAGTGTTTGCACGTCATTATTTCTAAATAATGTCGCCATTCAGAATAGGTAACGGAAGGTAAATGTACGTAAAGGCTGACACTTTCAAAAGCTGCGGGCATTTACCGGCTCACCCATCGAAGGCTGTTCCCTAGGGCACAGCAAGCAGTGAAATTACTTGATGGGAAAATTTTTGAAAGTTGCTTCATGCAATTTTTATTCAAGCCATTCTCAGAAAGGAGCTGATAGAGATAGAGAGAGAAACGAACGTGAAAGGCAGAGAAGCTAACCACCAGAGTCCGGCTAGGTTAACCAAACACGTGACTACTTGGCTACCCAAACCTTGAGTAAGGCACATGCCAAGCAATAGGCATAACAGAGAAGAAAAAAAGACAAGTAAAAAAATAGCAAAGGGGCAGCTGACGGGAGCACACAGATCACGAATACGCGCTGAGAGTTCACTGGAGTTCGTGAAGTCCTGTCGACTCTGGGAAGCACAACTCGAAGCTAATTATTGATGAGCTCCCGAAAGCGATTCGGGAAACACCTGAGTGTTAAACAATAATTCAAAGTTCAATATTGTAGCCAACAGTTTTAAAATAGCGACACAAAGCTACACGGGTCTGAAGCCAATCTCTCGTCTTTTTCTCGAGAGAGTTTGTGGTCAGAACTTCGCATGCGCACGCGGCGCTCTAAAACTTACGCGAACTTCTCTCTCTCTGCGCACGGGTGACTGTGTCGGGCGCTCCCTCGACTTTTCACGCCACGAATTTGGCATGAAGCCCGTGAGCAAGTTCCGAAGCCTTGTTGTAGAGTGGCTGACATGTGATACATACCTGCGGTGATAAACCTAGCGCCGTAGTTGCAATACTCCGGGATTCTTGGTTCTGCAGGGAAACGGAAAGGGTTGCAAGGGTATATGCGCGTAGATTTGTGTTTGTTTTCTCTAGGATCTAGCTTCATTGTGGACCGACAAGCCTGTACCTTCGACGGAGGTCGTGTAACACTTTGCGGTGACTATATCGAGTGGGTGTGTATAGTGTTAACGGCGGAATGGGTTTTGCGTCGTCCCGTCGACGGTGGTACGTATGTATAACGAACGGACTGCTGTCTTACTGAGTCGTTCTGCGAACTCCGTGCTTATGAAAATAAAATGAGTGTGTTGGTAAAGACGGGCGTATGTGTCGCCTCTCTTTTTAACACGGCAGTGCTTTATGCCGGGGTTCATCAAGCCTTCACTGACATCATTTCCGTTACGGAAGTGACGTCGGTAAAATGTGGATGAACAGATGACAAAGAAAAAGTGTTCATTTGGAAGACCTGTGAATCGAATCCATGACCTCCCGGTCGGCGATGACAGGTACGGAGCGCTCTACACACTGCGCTACCGAAGCACATGCACGAAGCTCTACAAGCGCTAATATCTCTCGCACGTTCCTCTCGCGGTGATCTTCGTTGGTGGTGTCGCCATCTGGACGCGGTGGAGTGCAGCATCACGTCACAAACGAGCGCCGACAGGGAGCGCTTTAATATAGTTTCAGCGCAACGGAGGCTTTGAATGCATTTTGTAGGAAACTCTTTGGTCGGTGCAATGCGCCGTACGCGATAATTTAGTTTGGTGACGACGCAGTACGCTCTTTGCCTTTCGCGTCGTATTAGCGTGACGACTCGTCGACGCAGTCTTCCACATGCACCGACGGCGTTTCTCCGCCTCCTACTGCTTCGGTGCGACAGCACCGCCTAATAAAACTGCTGCAATAGACGGCGCAAAAAGGTAATTCACAATTTTACTTTAGTGCACGTAAGGCTGTACATGTGGAACGTGCTGCGCGCGGCGCACGATATGTTTGAGGCTGTCGTCTACATCATTAGCTGGCGTTAGTTCACCGGGTGCAACATCCGAAATGTGGACTGCGCTGGAGCGTCAACAAGCTCGCCTTTGAAATGTTCCTTCGCACCGATCTAGTATAGAGAAGCAATAAGCTAATAACTGATATTGGTTGATGCAATACACAAGTCAAGGCACGTGATAAACTGATCTTTTGCGACACTGAGTAGGGGTTTGGGGGGTTTGGGCTAGTCGAATTCCCATTTTTGTTAAAGGAGCTTTGACGCAAAAAGTTTGCACCTTTAAATTTGCTTTTTTTCTTTTTCTTTTCTTAACCTTTTTTTTTTTTTTGCAATAGGTACATTATGACCACTTATCACGGCTGGAAACCTCGTTTGTGCAAGTGTGTGATGGTTATTTATTTAGAGACGTTGTCAGAGCGCCCAGTCACAGTTTCGGTTTCAAGGAGCACCTAGCTAGGCATGAGCAGTTCCGATGGCTAGGTAAATGCTGCTGGTCACGCGACCACGCAAAACTGTGACGTGGGCGCCGCGCGCGAGAGCGGGCGCGAACGGACGCCGCACTGAATAGCCAACACGAACTCGTGACGTAGATTTGTTTACACTGACACCGCGTTGATGTCGGCATCGCGAGGGGCTCCGCATCTCACTTAGTCGCGTGGCATGCACTTTAAGTTTGATTTTAATTATGTTCTAGGCTATATTTGCCCTTAATATTTCGTAGATATTGTGTATGTCTCCACATAAATCTGTCTCACTCATTATCTCGCCTTCGAAATTTTGTGTCAGTGCTTCCTTTAAGGCGGTGCAGCGCGAAGCAGCACGAGGGACACAGAGGGGACGAATACGAGTGCTTACTGCCTACAGACGTTTTGTAGGAATAGAAGAAAAAAAGGAAATGACAGAACAAGGATTGCTAAACGCTAAATGCAAACAGACCTCCACCATTCGCACCGTCGCCTTCCAGAAGTACCAGCTCTCTTACTTATACATGGGTTTCCTTCCCATGCCATGCAAGCTGCTTCCACAATGATGAGGGTTCCCGTGAGGGTTGTCCGTGTACGACAAAATCCCCCTAGCCTGGTGGAACACGCAGGGGGCCTCTACATGCGCCTACAACGCATGGCTAGGAGCATTCCTTTCGTTTATTACATTTGGCATGCTTTTGCAGGCGATGTCTCATACCCTTGTTACACGGGCACGCTAACCTCAGTTACGACGAACCTCAGTTAACCGGAGTAAACTACAGTTAGCGCCAACTGCAGTTAGTACATATTACACGCGAAAAGTTATCCTTAGTTTGTGTCGTGAAGCAAGTCACGTGACACGCAGTTTCGAGATTAAAAATGTAAACGTTCAGGTGGTTTTTCACAAGTATAGTGGCAAACACAATGTATTTCATTTAAAGAGAGCCACTCCTTCCTCTTTGCGCCTGCAGTCCCCGAGTGTATTCCATCAACAGTTTTGACAATGTTTGGCATAAATAAGGACTAGTCTCGCAACCATGGGCATAGTCAACTTACAGTCGGCGCGAAAGCCAAGACAATCAGTTGCTTGTTACGTTTCGTATCGCCGTGTTTGGTGCGTGGTTTGTTTTGACGGACTGTTTCGCGTGTCAGCGTCTCTATTGTTGAGAAAGGTCCTGTTGACTTGCTTTTGGGAAGACGTCTAGGACTACATTGGTGCCCCGCTGCCTGAGGCCGCCGACATGGGTGCCGCCATTTTGTTAGTTAGCTTCCTTAACTGAGGTGGTGAACCTCAGTTCGGAGCAACCATGGTTAGTGGGGTAACTGCGGTTAGGCTTACCGTCTAACTGGATGTAACTGTGGTTTAAGGGAACTGAGGTTTGCCTTAACTGAGGTTAGCGTGCCCGTGTAACTACGGTCAGACATCTGTAGGCTTGACCCACGTAGTAACCAAACACAGTCGTGAGTTGTGCTGATCTTGCATATACTTCGCTGTCCGTTCTAAAGGTGAACGATTGTCAAAACTGCAAATCAAGTTTTTTTTCTTTGTAATCCCTTCTCCAGAAGAAGGTCGACCAGTTCTTACATAACCGAAGGCAATGCTTCCAAATTTGCGCAACTGCCAGTAACGTTGCAAGCAGATGTGTTGATCTCACGACCATCAACTGTTTTCCTTTTTTTTGTACCTCCGCTAGCGACCACCATTTTTCTTTCCCAAAGAAGAAGACGCGCACCTGCTTTTATCCTTTCTCATTGACTTACTAATTGTCCTCGGGCTCGCACCACTCATGTTGGCTCAGGTGTGCGAGGTCTCAGACTGTAAGGACGAGGCTTTCCTCCACGAAGGTGGACAAACATGAGCGAACGGAACTTGCCCTCGACCGTGCTTGTACAGGCGAGCGAGATGCCGAGGCCATAGTGCACGTGCGCACATATCTTGAAATACGGGAACCTTGATTACGCTTCTAACGAAATTGTAAGCGGCTGACCGGAGAAAAGTTGAACGATTCATCTCGGCCGTTGTGCCAAGACGCGCGCTTAGTGATTTTGTAACTTCCACTGTTGCGAAAGAGTTATGGAGCAATACCAAGAAGCCACCGCAGGATTCGCTTTCTACGCTTCCGTCAGGCTCGTCCGGAACGCTCTCGGGAATCTATGCGAAGTAGCAATAAATGGTAGAGTGTATATATTTTGCACACCAACAGCTTTATATTACATGACGTAAGCGGAAAATGTCACGTGTGACATCAGTGGTTAGACGGCACGTCGCTTCCGATCCTGGATCTGGTAGTAGCGATACTGGTAAAATAGTCGATCTAGGTTACTGGCGTAGGTCCCGTACACTGGCTTAGCCGGGTAAGGGGAGGGTGGGGGTGTAAATTTCTCCCGAAAATTTTTACTTTTCATGCGTATATATACACGCACACATACAAACGCACGCACAAACATACATAAAGTACGGTTGACCACCCCTTCTCCCCCCTGAAAAAAAAATTTCTGGCTGCGCTACTGGCCCAGCAGTTAGAAACAGCTTGCTGCCTGATAGTGGCACTCATATGAACTTTCTGTATGTCCAGGTCGCACCCATCCAGCAAATATTTACGCTAAACATGTCTTACAGCCAAGTACGAGAGTCTACCCTATATACAACCCTAAAAATGTTACTGACATATTGGTTAACTTCGTTAATATACTGTGTCTAATTTTTGGTCTATCTGAACTTTATGATGATGTCTTCTGTTCGTTTTGACTGCTGCGTGTGGCTTTTATCTTAGACTTCGTTTTGTCTCGGAGAAGCAGTTAAATCTATCACGGGCTTCGAGATGTCGTCGAGCTCCTCGCTGAGAATGCATACGAGGACACAGCCCTTGGCTAACCACATGCGTGTTTACCACAAGGAGGATTTTTTAGATGTGAAGCATCTTATGGCGAAGCTTAATCCGGTGGTGGTGGTGGTGGTGG
>JALIZH010030005.1:0-21846 GCA_030522465.1 Rhipicephalus appendiculatus
GAAGAACATCAAGAAGCTCGATACTTGCAGAGCTCCGCCGCAACACAAAAGACGCTCGAAAAGGACGCATAGGTACGCAGAGGACGACCGTGTATGACTGTAATAGTTGTTACGTGTTTGTATTTGAGCTACGCCCTGCGAGTGTCCACAATGCAGAAGCCGACGCTGTTGTTGTGGTTGTTCTTGTTGCCTCTCACATGGCTGATACCCACTCAGAGGGATTGGTCAAGAAATGATTATATGACACTCTTAGACTTTTCGACGTTGTTTCATATTTCTTTTAAACTGCGGCACGTGGAATGACCCGTCTGCGTCTGCTGCCACGCGGTGGCGTCTGACGCCAAGCGTGCCCCGGTGTTCTTTGTTTTGTTTTTTTTTCTTCTACATCATGAGTCGTACAGAAGGGGGGCCACTTTTTCGTGCGCGTCTCAAGGGCAGTTTTCAATTTGAGAGAAACTGTAAAAGCGTTGCGTGATAGAAAAGACGCTCATGCTGTTCCTAGATCTGCGTACCGCGAAAGGTAAACGGTGCATATGAATAGCTTGCCGTTATATCGCTGGCACAAGCATGGCCCGTGGCTGTGTTGGCTAGCGCAGCTGGCTGCGGAGCGAGGGGCCGCTTGTTCGAATCCTCGATCAGGTGCTTTGGAATTTTTTTCTGCTGATTCATTTACTATGCCTTTTTACATATATAGAGATGCATATACATATCCGGGACATGATGGCGACGGAAAAAATTAGCCGATAGTGTCCATATGATTGCTAACGCACTAAGTGGAACGGGCCACCTACGATCTTCTTTTGCGGGTAGTCACTGGCTGGCGGTCATGCAAAACTGTATGGTTGTCGTCATCATCATCATCATCTTCTTCACCTTCTTTCTGTTTCACGGGGCGATTTCGATGGCTGCGATGTGGAAGCCCTCATATGTTGATCCGCTTGCTCTAGGCTTCGAGGGAATGAGTTATCCGGTACCTTATTTCCAAGATTTTTTTTTGTCGAAATTTCGCTTGCGCCGACGATGCAGAACATTTTCAAGCAGCTGGCACGTCAGCCCTGCCGAAGAATGACGATGACTTGCGACCTTCACTACAAATGACAACCCACTGGAACGTTTTTCGGCGTATCTCGGGTAGTGAGTCTTATCAAACTATACGCGTCACATCATCATTATTATCATTTTCTCGCTTCGCTGGGGACCTTTCTTTGATGACTGCGATGCCATCAGCTCTGAGCAAGGAATGCTTTGATCCTATTGGTGAAGGCGAGCGGAATTTGAGGTTTACGCAGTTTTTTGTGTTTGTGTGTTTTTCCCCCGGAAATATGGCTATTCGCCGACCATGTTGTTCTTCACTCCTACTGAAGTATGCCGATCGCAACGACCTTCCAACGAACGGAGAACCCTACTACTTGATATTCGGACAATCCCTGGTTGTGAATCGTGTGAAACATTATGGGTGTCATCATTAATATCATCTAGTTTCGATGGCTAATTCGGGTAAGCCCTGTGGAACAATGAAGAATTGATCCTGCTGCTGAAGGTTAGGAGAGAGTGAGGTCTGCGAAGTTTTTTCTTTGCTAGCTCTGAAGTTTTTTTTTTAAATTGGGCTATTCGGCGACGCCAAGTTTTGAACGCGCTGGTAAATGAGCCCTAGCGAAAGATGATGATTGCGGCGACCTTCAGTTAGACCTGTGCGCCGGACCCAAAATCGCCGGCGGCGGCGCGCCGGTGTTTCCACCTCCGGCGGCGGCGCGTCAACGGCGCGTAGTTCATCGGATCGGCGACGGCGCGGCGCGGAGACAGGCGGGGGGCGAATGGGGGGGGGGGGGGGCAGATTGAAAATTCAAGAGTTGGTGGGGATAGAAGTTTGTACCTTGAATTTTGAAAAAAAGAAAATCTGTTTCCCCGCAAGGCACAGGCAGTGAGCATATGCGATAGCAGCATGTCCTAATGTTATAACGAGCTATAAGGCTAGCAGCTAACTCTTCTGTAGGGATCCCGGCTGAAGAACCGAGGAAGGAAAGAAGATGAAGAAGTCTGCAATGGCCGTTAACAAGGCTCCACCCTTTTCATGGCCGATCCTCCATGATGGCTTGTGCCAGATTAACAAGGGTCAACCAGCCAACCAACCAAAACTGTGTAGATTAAACAAGTAAATGTTGATTTCCTATGTCGGAACTTCATATTTGGCGCAGTCGAAAATAACCGGATGTGGACAATTCTGCCTCGCTAGACGGGACGGCCGCCCAATCATCACGGGCTACGCACTTGACGGTGTGGACATTGTTGAGGCACCGGAGCAGCTGACCACGCCTGACATTATGGATACCAGCAAAGCACAAGCGCCGATCAGCGACGTCACCGAAAGAGGGACTGTAAATATTGACATGAAAGCGGCGGAAGAGTTTGAATCATGCAAGGGACTAGCCATTAAGAGCAACATTGAAAGAGATACAGATACGAGGGAATCGCCGTCAATTAGAGCCATAGTAAAAGCATTAGACCAGCTCACTCACGTACAGAGCCAGTATGTGGCAACAACAAGAAATATTGAAGACCATAACAGTGAATGCACCACGTCAAGGTATAGTGAAGCCGGACGGGTTCGATGGTGGTCCCTGCAGGTGCGACTGTGTGGCTGGAATTTTATCAGTATGCCTACAAACAGAATAGCTGGGTAAACGACTCGGATCGTATAATGAACATGCGAATCATACCTATCTGGGAACGCTAAGAAATGGTATGACCTACGCGTCCCAAACCACCTTGAAGTTTTGTGGGAAACATGGAAAGAGAGTTTTCTGCAAGCTTTTCAAATGAACCCAGTACACCTTATGGCATCAAGATATTTCTTACAAGCAGGGAGGTATCAATTTGTTGGACTATTATTTTGAAAAGAGGTGCTCACTGCATCTAGCGCACCAGACACTCCCTGATTCATGCATCGTGCCACTGGTTACACACGGAATGACAAAAGAGTGCCGGAGACAAGTACAGATTATGTCACCCTCAACTTCAGATAAGCTTCTTCACTGCCTAAAATACGTACCGTGTGACACCTGGTCAAATCTGACTCCAATACACGCGGCGCCACCTAAATCGCGGCCACCTGACGAATACGGCTACTACACTACCAACGTGACATCTTGAATACCGGACGAATGCGAACCACCTAACAGCATGATACGAAAATGTAATAATTAGGAAACTCTGATTCTGCGAGAGACAGTATTTCTGATGAAATCAATCATTTTGGCTGTACCCATGACTGTTAATAATGGAAAGTGTCAGTGGTCGTGGACACTGGAGCATCAGTGAGTTTGATAAACGAGCAGCCTATGGACGAAAATTACATTTTCACAGGAAGAATCGTGATAGTCTAAAGTTACGACGGAACCTGCCGAAAGCTAGCGAAGTGGACGGACGTGAAAGTGCATTTTAGAGGTCAAGAGCATATTGTGAAAAGCCTTGTCATTACAGGGGTTAAGTTTGATTTACCTTTTGTCCAAGGCCTCACATGAAGCTATTTAAATTGAATATTCTTTTGAATGACGTCATCACCACCGGACATTCTAACCTTGTACACACTCAAGACACGAAAGTCACGTGCTCGGAAGAAGTTGTGTTAATATTTCCTGAGCTTTTGTGTGTTGGGAACTTTCCTCCAGTGACTTGAGTAGTTTAAGTACCTTTTGAGCTTCGAGATAAAAGTCTGGTGAGAAAGAAGCCATATGGACTAAGCCACGAAAAGAAAGCCTGGCTTAAACAACAGCTCCATGGAATGTTAGATTCCGGCTTTATCCAGACCGCCAACCTCTCTACATTTGTATCACTGATTACCATTGTGCCAAAAAAAGACGGGTCGTATCGATTGAGCACAGATTATAGACTTGTCAACAAACAAACCGACTTGTTCCCGTTTCCTATGCCCCGAATCGACGAAATAATTGATGAGATGGGAGGACGCAAGTGGTTCTTCAGGATTGGTTTATTTAAGGGTTACCGGCAAGTACCACCGAAAGAAGAAACCAAGATGTCCACTGCTTTTGTGACGCCTTTCGACGTCTACGAAAACGACCGGCTTCCATTTGGATGAAAAAATTGTGGCGCATGGTTTTAGAAAATGATGAACATGGTGCTCAGATTTCCTCGGAAAATTTTGCAATGTGTATGTTGACGGCATACTAGTGTACTCAAGATCAAGAGAAGACCACATAGCCCACCTGTCAATGGTACTTGAAGCACTAAGTAAAGGACAACTTAAAATAAACGTTAACTGTGAATTTTTTTGTCGGACGGTTGTGTTCTCAGGCAGGTCATTTGATGGGAAGACTAGAAGCACGAAGGAAGAGAGCATTCAGCGGATAAAAACACTCGTCAAGCCATTCTGTGTGCATTCTCTTCGCGTTTTCTTGGGCCTTGCCGGATACTTCCGGGGGTTTATACAGGATTTTGCCACAAAAACAAATTGTTTGACAGCCATTACGCTAAAGGATGCCCCATTCGTGTGGTCTATCGAAACGACGAGTTCGTTTCGACAACGAACTAGTCGAAATTATTTCGTCGAAATTATTTCGGCAGATCCTGTACTTACGCTGCCAGATTTTAACATGCCGTTGGAGTTGTGCACAGATGCCTCTTTTTATGATACCGGAGCCGTCCTTTATGAAAGAGACACCAATAAGCCTGTCGAACAAAGTCTGCAAGTGATTGGATATTTTTCCTGCACCTTTACAAAGGCGCAAGTAAATTATTCTACCACAGAAAACCAAGCCTTGTTATGGCGCTAAAGGATTTTAGGAGCTATCTTGAAGGAAGAAACTTTAAACTGTCCACAGATAACCAAGCCTTGACTTATATACTGCAATTGACACAGCCAAAGGACCTGCTTGCCAGATGGGTGAGTGAGATTCAGCAGTGCACATTAGAAGTAGCCCATCGCCCTGGACAAAAGCACCAGGACGCCTACGCTCTGTCTAGAGTCCATGTACCCATGGGTAATAATTCTGAAGAAGTGAACCTAATCAAGTTGTGGGAAGGCTCTGAAGACCTGAAGATACAAGACGGCAGGGTGCTGGTCCCCGAAACTGCAGTACCTATAATACTGCGACTATACCATGACAGCCTTGAATCTGGAGGTCACGATATAGTTTCAAAAGAACGTACAGAAAATTAACCGAAATACTTACTTGGAAGGGCATGAAGGAAAACTTGGCTAAATACATAAAGACATGCCACAACTGTCAACTTTGCAAAGCAAAGTTTAAGCCACGTAGAAACAAAATGGTAATTCTATGTTATTCTGACACACCATTCAAAATACTGCACCTTAATTTTGCACCGAACCGAACCCGCCAGCACATCCCCAGCGCAAGGAGAAAGTGGACGACATTTACAGGAACTTTTGAAGTCTGAACTGGCATATGAATGTGTCCCGCATGTTTAAGAACGATGCGGGGAATGCGTACCGACCTCCACAGGTGCGTTAGACGGGCGGCCGCATTAAACCTAATTCGATGGCTTACGCAATCAGAATTTATGCACAGCCTCCGAGATGTACGCCCACAAGCGGATGCCTGGGCGCTGCCTTCGTTGCGTTGAAGCGCATTCCGTCACACTCATTAGTGTGGAGAGTTGTGAAAGCTTCGTGACATCAAAATGACGTTGCGGAAGAAGATGAGGAAACAGAGGGCGCACTGGTCACCGCACTCCAGCCAATCTGCGGGGGGCTGAAATGGAGAGTCCATTACACCGATACATCGAGAAAAGCTTTCCCAGTGAAGTGATGTATTTTATGCCCCGATTCCCCGTTCGGGTTAAAATGAAAGACTACCGGCGGCGCGCCGCAATTATTGCGCGGCGCCGGCGGCGGCGTGGTCACTCTGGAAGCTTCGGCGGCGGCGCAATCGGCGTGAGCAAATACAGGCAGCGGCGGCGGCGCGGCGCGGTGGCGCACAGCTCTACCTTCAGTAAAGCAGAGAACCCACAACCTACTTGTTGGTGAATTCCCGGTTGTGGCTGATGTATAACTCTGTGGTCGTCGTCATCCTCGTATTCGTGTTCGGCTTTCGTTGGGGTACTTCGAAGGAGGCAAATGGCAGGCCCAGAGCTCAAAATATAGTTCGATTGTGTTGCTAAGGGTGACGAGAAATTGAACGCACGTGAGCACTACGGAAGGAGGAACGCTGACGGAGACCTTTGATAGAACGAACAGCACAATACCCGCTTTTCGGCCATTCAGCAGTTGTAGGTCAAGTGAAACTGTGTGGGTCTCTTCTTCATCCTCACCTTCTTCTGGTTTGGCTGGAAAAAGTGCATAGCTGCGATGAGTAAGCCCTGATGGATAGTCCGATGTCGATTCACTTCCTGACGGCGACCAGCAGGTTAGGGCCCCGTAAAGTTCTGATAGCTTTATGTTATCATTTCGCTGTTTACCAAAAGACAATTCAAGGAGGATGATGACGGCGATCTGCAATAAAATGGCCGTGCACTAGGATATTGTCGGTCAATCCCTTTAATCTGATTACCTAAACCTGTACGGGTGTCGTCATTATACTCACCGTCTCGTTGAGCGCTACTTGAGGGGGGATGATGACGGCGATCTGAAATGGAAAGGGCCACATACTACTATATTCGCGGCTAGTCTTCTGTCTCGCCTCATTTGAAACTCTTTGAGTCGTCATAATCATCATAATGTTCTGGTTTTAATGGGAAACTTAGACGTCTGTGATGGGTAAGCCCTCACGAAAAAAAGTCTTCGTGCCGTTTGGGAAGGTAACGAGAAAGTGACGGTTCTGAAAATTAATGCCATTGTTTAGTAATATGCCTGTTGGCGGACGAAGAGTCTCGATGCCATTGGAATGTTGGCCGTGGTGATGGATGAAGATTACAGCGACCTTAAATAGAAAGGATCCCACATTACTCGGAAGGGACCATAGCGGAGGCATCCCGAATTCGAAGGACCGCTCGCCCAGAAACATCCCCGAGTTCCAACGACCCTTCGCGCCGGCGTGTCTCCGCCACAATAGGAGATGTGCATCTTCTATGGCGCCGATACAGTCGGTATCGCCGCCACTGTTGGCGCTCATCGCAGCGTTGCGCAGGAGAGAAAACTGGGGAGGCGCAAAGCACGCAGTGATGGAGCGATGTTTCCTACTGGAACATGCCAATCGCTGCTAATGGGCAATGAGAGACAGAAGATTCCGACTGTACACAGAGACCCGCAGTGCGCTTTTAGTTAACGCGCACGCTGCGAATTTTTATTGTTCAACAACGCACAGGAGAAATCTCCCACCGGCACCACCTTGCAGGTCAAGATCCAGTGCCATATATTCGGGGTGGGCAGTGAATGGTTGTGCAGCGCGAGCAGTCGGTTTTTTCAACCAAGAAACTCGCTAACAGACGCTGCCTGCGTCGGTGTCGCGAGGCGAGAGAGGGCGGGCGCGTAGGAGAGGAGAGAGAGGGGGGGGGGGACGCGCATGCGCAGTGGGAGTGTGGACGCCGCGGGCAGGGATGCCTAGAGGAGAGCGGGGGGGAGCGTAGAAGAGAGAGAGGGGGGGGACGCGCATGCGTAGTGGGAGTGTGGACGCCGCAGGCAGGGATGCCTAGAGGAGAGAGGGGGGGAGCGTAGGAGGGGAGAGAGGAGGGGAGGCGCATGCGCAGTGAGGGTTTGGTTGCCGCGGGGAGAGACGCCCAGAGGAGAGAGAGGGGGAGAGGAGGTTTTTTTATTTTCATTTTTTTAAAGGGTTTGCGCATGCTCAGTAAGGGTGGTCTTGCCGCACGCCACCACCACCACCACCACCACCGGATTAAGCTTCGCCATAAGATGCTTCACATCTAATAACTTCACCCTGAAGACTTAAACTACAACATTTTGACGTTCCAGTCTTCCTAGATACCTTACTGCAGCCTGGGGTGCAGACGCACTCCGAATCAGCAGGTATATCTACTCCCAGTATCTTATAGCAAGCACCAACATCGTGTTCGAGTGGCTAACACATTTGGATTCGGTGGTGGGACATCCGTTGATTCTGACTCAGGATCGCGGGTGGAATTGTGGGATAGCTGCGGTCGGTAAGCTCTGAGGAGCTGTGAGGGGTTGACCCCGTAGCTGAAGGCGATTGGATGGTGAGGGTTCCCCACAATTTTCCTTTTTTTTTCTTTTTCGCTAACACTCTTGTTCGCCGACGAAGTGTTTTCAAGGCGCTGGCCTGTAAGCCATATGGATAGATGATGACCAATGGCCTTTCGTGCGACGGGCGTCCCACTACCCGGTTTTCGGCCAGTCCCGGCTGTGGGTCATCCGAAGCGGCGCTCTTAAACATCCTCTGCTGTTTTCGCTGGAGGGTCTCGATGGTAACGATCACGGTTTGACGAGGTTACTGAGGGCGACTTGCAAAAGAGGGCTCCCCTGAACTGTAACTGTTTTATTTTCGGTGATTGGGGATTTCGTCGACTCAGAAATTTGCACACGCTCACATGTGAGCCCTACAGAAGTTCAGAAGTGTTGAGGCTCGGGCGAGTTGGTGATCCATGAACTTAGCTTGTATTAGCGCGGCACAAATAGAAGAAACACGGCACAGACATAAAGAGAAAGGTAGGCGCTAATTCCAACTGTTTATTCATGCCCTTCACACCCATCTTATACGTTAGTTATGTTGGGTTTTGTGGCGCAAGAGCGACTAAGGCTATGCTGCGCCAGACTCATGGTGAGAAAAGCTACATTCAACTACACTATGACCATGACTATGAAATGTGTGGACCGGGATGACACATGGGATATAATGAACGGTGTGGCGTGGCTGTATAAGGGCCTAAAAAGACTGGCTGCGTAAACGCATAAACTTTATGTGTACTTCAAAATTATGTATGTGATGCGCGGGGTGGTCTATGTGTATGGTTGGTGCACGAGATAATAATGTTAAAATCGTAACGGCTTTCACATCGCACTAAGGCCCTCCCCGTGTCCCTATACCCAAGGGCCGGGAGGCAAGTGCCTCGTTGTAAATTCTTGCTGCAGCAAAGGCCTCTCCTAAGAGACCGTGCTACAGGTCGCATGAATGAAGTTTTGCTAGCTGGTAAAGGTGCCGTAGTTTGTTATAGTTAAAGTTTCTTTACCAATTGTGCTTCATCTAAAAAGCTGATCACATCGGCCAAGGGTATTAAGGCGTCATCGCCTAAGAGTAGCATGGGATGAAACGGAATGTTTAACCTATAGAACATATGGAAATGCTTTTGCCTTAACGTTTCCATATGTGGGCAAGCTATTAAAATGTGTATTACCGTTAGCTGCTCCTGACACTTATCGCATGTTGGAGTTTCTTCACCTGTAAGTAGATAGTTATGTGTGACGTGCGTATGACCTATTCAAAGTCTGCATGTAACTACTTCTATAAAACGTTCTTGATGAGAACAGGTCTTCCATTCACCAAGGACAGGTTTAATGAGGCGAAGTTTGTTGTTTTGTCGTGATTTCCAATCTTGTTGCCAGTGAAAGGTGATGGCCCGGCGCACTGCTTGAATCCCATCCCTGACAGGTATGTTGGTGTTTGATACATGTGTGTGTTGTGCTGTTGTAGCTAGTTGGTCAGCCCTTTCGTTACCTGGAATCCCAACGTGGCTCGGGACCCAACAGATGCGTATGGTGTGGTCTTCAGGTAGGTGAGATAACATATTTAAAATATCACCTATGAATGGCTCATACTGAGATTTCGGATTTAGACTTCTGAGAGCACTTAAAGAGTCTGTGAAAATTACAGCTTTTTTATGTTTTGAGCTTATAATATTTCGTACTGCCATCCACAACGCATAGCATTCAGCGGTGTAGATGGAGACGAACTGCGGTAGTCTGGTTATTTGCTCGTGTGTTCTTCCTACCACGCTGCTTCCAACATAAGTAGATGTCTTCGAACCATCAGGGTAAAATTCTTCGTAAGTGTGGTACGTTTCTTGTAGTGTGCGGAATTCCTGCAGCATATGTTCACGTGGAGTCTCTTGTTTTTTTATATGTGTTAGTGAAAAATCCAGGAATTTAGAGAAGTCACTCCATGGGGCCAAGCTGGGTGGCCTTCTGGCGATGAAGAGTGCTTCGTTAGGGACATTTAGAGCTTGAAATTTTTCTTCAAATCTCAGTATTAGTGGTCTAATGGCGTTTGGCTTGTTCGTGTAGTGTACTCGTTGGTCAGAGCGTGTGACAATACTATGGCATATGTGACCTGGTGAAGACCGAACTCTGAGGACATATGTGAGCATTAGTTGCGTTCTCCTGTATTCCAAGGAGGGTTCGTTACTTTCGGCGTATAAGCTTGGAATGGGCGAGGTTCGGTAGGCGCCTGTTGCTAGGCGTAGCCCTTTGTTATGGACAGGATCTAGGCGCTTGAGGTATGAATCTCTTGCCGAACCGTAGATTACACTACCGTAGTCTAATTTACTGCGTACTAGAGAGCGGTAGATGTGTAGGAGGCACTTACGGTCGGAACCCCAATGCTTTCGGGACAACACTTTGAGGACATTGAGAGCATTATTGGATTTAACCTTAAGAATGTTAATGTGTGAAAGAAAATTGAGCTTGTTGTCAAATACGACCCCCAAAAACTTATGTTCTTGTTTTACTGGCAATAGCGTTTCGTTTAGTTTAAGTACAGGGTCTGGTTGTAAGCCTCGTTTCTGAGAAAATACCACGGCAACAGTCTTTTCCTGTGAAAACCGGAAACCGTTTTTGTTAGCCCATAGTGTTAGCTTGTTTAACGCTATCTGAATCTGTCGTTCACACGTCGCCATGTTAGATGACCGGCACGCTATTTGGAGATCATCCACGTAGAGTGAGTGCATAATAGTGGATGGTATGACCTGGTTCACAGAGTTAATTTTGATGACAAAGAGGGTTGTACTTAAGACACAGCCCTGAGGCACACCATTCTCTTGAGTAAATGTATGTGAAAGTGTCGAACCTAAACGAACTTGAAAAGTTCGGTTGGATAGAAAGTCGGACAAGCAGTTGAGCATCCTTCCGCGAATTCCTAGAGCCGCCACGTCTCGTAAGATACCATATTTCCATGTCGTGTCGTATGCCTTCTCCAGATCGAAAAATATTGCTAAGCAGTGCTGTTTGTACAGAAAAGCTTCTCGTATTAAGTGTTCAAGGCGAACGAGGTGGTCGGTAGTGGAACATCCTTTCTTGTAGCCACACTGGTGGACGTTTAACAAGTTATCTGTTTCGAGGATATATGTTAGCCGAAAGTTAATGATGCTTTCGTAGGATTTTGCTATGCAACTTGTCAGTGCTATGGGCCTGTAGCTGGTTGGCAATGTGGGATCTTTTCCAGCTTTGAGGAATGGAACTATGATACATTTTTTTCCAATTTGTTGGCATTCTTCCGGTCTCCCAAATAACGTTAAAGAAGTGCAGCAGTGTCTTCCCTGCTTCCTGAGATAAATGAGCGAGCATTTGATAATGTATTCTGTCTGCACCAGGCGCCGTTTTCTTGCCTTCAGAGAGTACTCTGTTTATTTCCGGAAGGGTTAAGGGGGCGTATGGTTTTTCTTGGTAACCTGTTGTGGGAAGCTTTTGTTTTTCCATAGCCTGTTTATGTTTTAAGAATGCTGTCGGATAGTTTGCTGAGCTTGAAATACTGCTAAAGTGCAGCGCTAGTATGTCTGCCTGTTCAGATATGGTTGTCTGTACGCCAGGAGTTGAGAGAATGGTAATAGCATATGACGTATAATTGCCGCTAAACTTGCGCACCTCGTCCCACATTCTTTTAGATGTGATGGAACTGTTGATTGATGAGACATATTTTTTCCAAAGAGAGTTTTTCGGCTTGTCTCCGGATAAATCTAGCCTTTGCCCTTTGCCTTTTTAAATGATAGGAGGTTTTCTTGTGTAGGGTATCTACGAAGGATTCCCCAGGCCTTGTTTTGCATTTTCTTAGCCTGTGTGCACTCTTTTGTCCACCATGGTTTCAGTTTTTTATTTAAAGCACCGGAGGATTGTGGGATTGCTTGTTCAGCAGCAGCAAGTATGCAAGCAGTAACTATGTCATTCATCTCATCTATGTCTAAACCATCAAGCACTTCTTTTTCTAGGGTGGCTTTTTCAGTGAACAGTGCCCAGTCCGCCAGATGTAGTTTCCAACGGACTGACCTGGATTGAGTAGTAGGGAGGCTTTGTGTTAATTTTATGATAGCGGGCATGTGGTCACTGCCGTAAACATTATCTATTACGCTCCACGTAAAATCACAAAATAGCGGCGGTGAACACAGTGCCAGGTCTAAGCAACTAGTAGCTCCAGTGCTTGGGGAGCAGTAGGTTGCGCTACCAGTATTTAAAAGGCATACGTCATTGCTCAGAATAAAATCTTCGAGAGTTTGTCCTCTTATGTCCGTTGTACTGCTTCCCCAGAGCGTTTCATGCGCGTTAAAATCCCCTGCTATAACGAACGGTTCAGGCAGTTGGTCCAAAATGTGTTCCAAGTCCTTAGCGGTAAAATGCGTATGTGGAGGAATATAGACGGAACATATGGTGACAGTTTTGTGAGCTAAAATGGTGACGGCCACGGCCTCTATGTGACTCTTGACGGCTATCTCTCTCGCTGCAATGCCGCTTTTGACAACGATCGCCACACCGCCAGACAACCTGCCAGCGTGAACGCGGTCGCGCCGTACTACAGTAAAACCTTTAAGAATGTTTGTGTGTTTTTCTCCCAGATTGGTTTCCTGTAAGCACATGGCCATTGGAGAGAAACTCCTTAACAAATCTCTTATGTCACCTATTTTATGAATGAGTCCTCTACAATTCCAATGGAGAATAAAAGCCATTTTAGAAACAGAAATTGAGAGGAAAAAAGCAGTTAGAAAGGAGATAATAGCGATAAAAACCTTTGAGGTGACATGTCTGTAGAGACACTGTAGTTAAATAAAGAATGAACCATAACCTTTCAGGTTATGGAAGAGAAGATTCGTTTATTTTACAGGGCCTTTTCGAGGCCCTGTAATTGGTGTTTTGTCCTGTTTGGAGCGGTCGAAAGAAACTCGCCGCTCCTTCGGCGCTACCTGCGCCGTTTGACTTGCGGTTGTGTCCATAGCTTCAGGAGAAGCGTTGGACAGTCGCTCTGACGAGCGATCCGTGGGCTTTCTAAGCTTCGGCTCAGGAGACGAAGCCTTCGAACCGACTACACCGGACGTTGACGGGGCTCCCGCAGTATGCCCGCTGCCCTGGCTCGTGCCAGTGCATGTCGATGCCTCCGGTGGGGCTGTGTTGACTGGGCGCAGGGCAGCCTTGGCTGCTCCCGCCGTGGGGGGCAAGCGACGGTCGCTCCAGCACGCTGTGCGTAGCTTGGGCGGCCGCCTGGTGCCATCGTGGTGCAGCCCCCTGTTGCACCGCTTCGGCAAATGATTTTCTGGGATAGTAGGGAGAAACACGAAGCCTTGCTTCGCGGAAACTAATGTTGTATTTGACTTTTACGGTGATAATCTCTTTTTCTTTTTTCCATGCTGTGCAGGATCTGGAATACGCCGCGTGTTCCCCATCGCAGTTTGCGCAGTGGGGTTCGGCCTTGCAGTCATCGTCTGTGGAGTGTCCCGTCGTACCACACCGTGCACAAGTAAGCTGCCCGCGGCAACTCTGAGAAGCATGCCCGAATCTTTGGCACTTGAAGCAGCGCCGCGGATTAGGGATGTAGGGCCTCACCGGCAGTTTCAGGTAGCCGGTCGCTATTTCATCTGGAAGTGTGGAGCACCCGAAGGTCACGATTGTGTGCTTTGTGGGGATTTCTTTGCTTTCTCTCCTGATTACGATACGCTGTACGTGTACGACCTTTTCATCCTTCCAGCCTGCCAAAAGTTCATCATCAGTGAGGTCTATCAGGTCATCGTCTGACACAACACCTTTGACAGTGTTCATCGTTCGGTGAGCGGAGATTGTTACGGGCTTGTCCCCGAATGCTACTATGTTTGCTAGTTTCTCAAACTGGGTCTTGTCTTTAACTTCTACAAGAAGATCCCCACTTGCCATCTTGGTGGCCTTGTAGCCACTGCCGATGGTCTCGGTGAGGCACCTCGACACAAGGAATGGAGAGATGTTGCGGGCTTTTTTGTCTGGGTTCTCGCAATGAATGACGTGGTACTTAGGGAAGTGGTCTTGTTTTTTCAAAAGCGGTTGTGCGTTTGCATCGGTGCGCCACCTTTTAAGGGGGGCGATCAGTGGAAAAGGGGTTTCGTGATCCCATAGAAAATACTAGTTTGTTCGGTAATGGCGCCTACCACCCACCACGGAGCCCAACAGGGGGACGTGGCAGAACATGTAACCAAGTCTGCACAACGCCAGTAGTACGCCACTGCTATAACCTAATATATCTACCCAAGGTTGGATATTTACACCAGGTTAACCCTCGCCGCCGAGAAACGTGGAAGTAAAATGAAGGGAGGAGAAGACAGGAAAGATAAAAAGTGAGAGAGAAAGACGAAGATGTAGGGAGAGAGAGATAGGAAAAGGCGACTGCCGATTTCCCCTGGGTGGGTCAGCCCAGGGGTGCCGTCTACGTGAAGCCGGGGCCAAAGGGGTGTGTTGCCTCTGCCGGGGGGGCCTCAAAGGTCCAATCACCCGGCGTTGGCTCAACCCCCCAGGATCCCCTTTTCCCCGGACACGGCTCAGCCACGCACGGCTAGGCGTGGGAGGAGGTCGAAACCCCCCCGTTAGCTCGGGTCCGTGGTGTCGCCACACACCAAACGCCTGCTTGCGCAGACGCCCCTGCGGGGACCCATCTTATACATGCGCGAAAAACACAACTCATCGTACACGTGATCCTAATCCGAGGAACGTCATCTCCTTATCCGTCAAAGCAATTGATGGCGAGCTCACACACAAGTTACCCATTTCTGCTATAGCTTCGGCTTCCTTGATTTCACGTGTGAGCTGATTTCTACAACGGCCGATATGAGTTGTGTTTTCGGCTCCCAAAAAGCTAGGGGAGCTTTGCAAGTTCACTTGCTCAAACAACGTCGCTCACTCAGTTTGTGATAAGAGACACCAGGTTAGATTTGTTAATTGCGAGTGTTGTGTAGTGTATAAGTTCTCCTTATCATGCGGGAAGTACTATATAGGGCAGACTAAACGGTGTCTGAACGATAGACTACGCGAGCACAGCTACAACGCAAGGAATAGACTTTCGGCGGGAGGGTTCCTAGCAGCGCACTGCAAAGGTTGTGGGTGCTCCCCTGATTTGTATGGCTGTGTCGTTATCGGCCGTTCTAGAAATCAGCTCACACGTGAAATCAAGGAAGCCGAAGCTATAGCAGAAATGGGTAACTTGTGTGTGAGCTCGCCATCAATTGCTTTGACGGATAAGGAGAAGACGTTCCTCGGATTAGGATCACGTGTACGATGAGTTGTGTTTTTCGCGCATGTATAAGATGGGTGTGAAGGGCATGAATAAACAGTTGGAATTAGCGCCTACTTTTCTCTTTATGTCTGTGCCGTGTTTCTTCTATTTGTGCCGCGCTAATACAAGCTAAGCCCTACAGAAGGATGATGGTAATGTTGATCAGAAAAAGAAGTCACAGTTTCGCCACTTGTTCGAAGGAATGTATGCGATAGCAAGAAATTACAATGTCACACGAAGAACATCAAGAAGCTCGATACTTGCAGAGCTCCGCCGCAACACAAAAGACGCTCGAAAAGGACGCATAGGTACGCAGAGGACGACCGTGTACGACTGTAATAGTTGTTACGTGTTTGTATTTGAGCTACGCCCTGCGAGTGTCCACAATGCAGAAGCCGACGCTGTTGTTGTGGTTGTTCTTGTTGCCTCTCACATGGCTGATACCCACTCAGAGGGATTGGTCAAGAAATGATTATATGACACTCTTAGACTTTTCGACGTTGTTTCATATTTCTTTTAAACTGCGGCACGTGCAATGACCCCTCTGCGTCTGCTGCCACGCGGTGGCGTCTGACGCCAAGCGTCCCCGGTGTTCTTTATTTTGTTTTTTTTTTCTTCTACATCATGAGTCGTACAGAAGGGGGCCACTTTTTCGTGCGCGTCTCAAGGGCAGTTTTCAATTTAAGAGAAACTGTAAAAGCGTTGCGTGATACAAAAGACGCTCATGCTGTTCCTAGATCTGCGTACCGCGAAAGGTAAACGGTGCATATGAATAGCTTGCCGTTATATCGCTGGCACAAGAATGGCCCGTGGCTGTGTTGGCTAGCGCAGCTGGCTGCGGAGCGAGGGGCCGCTTGTTCGAATCCTCGATCAGGTGCTGTGGAATTTTTTTCTGCTGATTTATTTACTATGCCATTTTAATATATAGATGCATATATATATCCGGGACATGATGGCGACGGAAAAAATTAGCCGATACTGTCGATATGATTGCTAACGCACTAAGTGAACGGCCCACCTACGATCTTCTTTTCGGGTAGTCACTGGCTGGCGGTCATGCAAAGCTGTATGGTTGTCGTCGTCATCATCATCATCTTCACCTTCTTTCTGTTTCACTGGGCGATTTCGATGGCTGCGATGTGGAAGCCCTCATATGTTGATCCGCTTGCTCTAGGCTTCGAGGGAATGAGTTATCCGGACCTTATTTCCAAGATCATTTTTTTCTGTCAAAATTTCGCTTGCGCCGACGATGCAGAACATGTTCAAGCAGCTGGCACGTCAGCCCTGCCGAAGAATGACGATGACTGCGACCTTCACTAGAAATGACAACCCACTGGACGTTTTTCGGCGTATCTCGGGTAGTGAGTCTTATCAAACTATACGCGTCACATCATGATTATCATCATTTTCTCGCTTCCCTGGGGACCTTTCTTTGATGACTGCGATGCCTCAGCTGTGAGCAAGGAATGATTTGATCCTATTGGTGAATGCGAGCGGAATTTGAGGTTTACGCAGTTTTTTGTGTGTTTTTTCCCCCGGAAATATGGCTATTCGCCGACGATGTTGTTCTTCACTCCTACTGAAGTATGCGATCGCGACGACCTTCCAACGAACGGAGAACCCACTACTTGATATTCGGACAATCCCTGGTTGTGAATCGTGTGAAACATTATGGGTGTCATCAATAATATCATCTAGTTTCGATGGCTAATTCGGGTCAGCCCTGTGGAACAATGAAGAATTGATCCTGCTGCTGAAGGTTAGGAGAGAGTGAGGTCTGCGAAGTTTTTCTTTGCTAGTTCTAAAGTTTTTTTTTTTAATTGGGCTATTCGGCGACGCCAAGTTTTGAACGCGCTGGTAAATGAGCCCTAGCGAAAGATGATGATTGCGGCGACCTTCAGTAAAGCAGAGAACCCACAACCTACTGGTTGGTGAATTCCCGGTTGTGGCTGATGTATAACTCTGTGGTCGCCGTCATCCTCATCTTCGTGTTCGGCTTTCGTTGGGGTACTTCGAAAGAGGCAAATGGCAGGCCCAGAGCTAAAAATATAGTTCGATTGTGTTGCTAAGGGTGACCAGAAATTGAACGCACGTGAGCATTACGGAAGGAGGAACGCTGACGGAGACCTTTGATAGAACGAACAGCCCAATGCCCGCTTTTCGGCCATTCAGCAGTTGTAGGTCAAGTGAAACTGTGTGGCTCTCGTCGTCATCCTCACCTTCTTCTGGTTTGGCTGGGGAAAGTGCATAGCTGCGATGAGTAAGCCCTGATGAATAGTCCGATGTCGATTCGCTTACTGACGGCGACCAGCAGGTTAGCGCCCCGTAATGTTCCGGTAGCTTCATTTTATCATTTAGCTGTTTACCAAAAGACAATTCAAGGAGGATGATGACGGCGATCTGCAATAAAATGGCCGTGCACTAGGATATTGTCGGTCAATCCCTTTATTCGCATTACCTAAACCTGTACGGGTGTCTTCATTATACTCACCGTCTCGTTGAGCGCTACTTGAGGGGGGATGATGTCGGCGATCTGAAATCGAAAGGGCCAGATACTACTATATTCGCGGCTAGTCCTCTGTCTCGCCTCATCTGAAACTCTTTGAGTCGTCATAATCATCATAATGTTCTGGTTTTGCTGGGAGACTTAGACGTCTGTGATGGGTAAGCCCTCACGAAAAAAAGTCTTCGTGCCGTTTGGGAAGGTAACGAGAAAGTGACAATTCTGAAAATTAATGCCATTGTTTTGATAATATGCCTGTTGGCGGACGAAGAGTTTCGATGCCATTGGAATGTTGGCCGTGGTGATGGATGAAGATTACAGCGACCTTAAATAGAAAGGATCCCACATTACTCGGAAGGGGCCATAGCGGAGGCATCCCGAATTCGAAGGACCGCACGCCCAGAAACATCCCGAATTCCAACGACCCTTCGCGCCGGCGTGTCTCCGCCACAATAGGAGATGTGCATCTTCTATGGCGCCGATACAGTCGGTATCGCCGCCACTGTTTTACGCATTTTATACGCAATGAGTGAGCTGGTGAGCGACGTATTCATTATCGATTAACGGGACCCCCCCCTGCCACTCGTACGTAACGGCTCAGTGCCTGTGGCCCATGGTGTTCCACAAGATCAAGCTAGTGCAGAAACGGTTCTAGACGGACTTCGAAAGTACCCAGGCTTATTCGCCTCGAGATCTTGGAGTGGCGCCCTCTCGCGTGTGATGTCAGGGAGAGGACTCGGATGCAGCTCTTCGCGCGCGCGATCGCTACGTGAAGGCTGCTCGACGCTGCCGGCCTGTCTATCGCGCTCGCGTTATTGAAACATTGGTGGGCGAGTTGATAAAGCAATTTGTACTGAATGTTCAAGCAAAATGCACAGCGAAATCGAGTGGAGTTGCCGTCAGGAGCACGTTCTGTGTCGATTGCTCCTGTTGTCGTCTGCTAGCCATCCATGTGTACATCTGCATCTATGGTGAATTTTTCTTTTCGCGACTGTTCTGAGGCCGTGGCGCACACAAAATGACTTTCCTGCCCGTTTTCGATAACTGACTTTAGCGTTCGGGCTTCAGCTTCCATATCTGCGTTAAAGCGCAATAAATGTATACCGCGTGCTGCGCGTGTTCGGTTGCCAAGCCTGTGCCTTCTGTTCAATTCCTCTTTTCGGAGTTTTAAGCGCATGACAAACGACATGTGATGTCATTCAAATAAATTATGTGGCGTTACCGGCAACAACGTTTGATTAAATACACATTTTTAGCAGCTGCTGAGTAAGCGCGTCGTAAGTACTTTAAATTGAAACACGAAATAAACAGGGTGAGTCTAAAGGGGATGTACGACGGGGATATGAAATATCGGCAGTTTGTCCGGAGTGATTTTCTTTTGTTTTTGTTCTATTTTTTTGCAACATATTTTAATCCTTACGTTAACAAATCGACGTTTGTTCACTCGTTCACGGTGGTCTGAAAATATGCTGAACAGAATTAGTGTAATCATACTAACGTTGATAAATATAAAGCTTTCGCATCGAAAGATGTATTTGCAATAAAATACTGTAAATCAGTCTCAACGGTCGACTCCTGATGTGGCTTGGTGCGATCACCGTATTAAAGAGACTCGAGTTCCTTATGCATTTGCCTAAGTTGACTCGAAGGCGAATGCCATCTTTTTCTTGAGTCGATGTATTGTTCCTTCGCCGCCCCCTTCCGAATGCTTTCTGGACGTAACGTGGTTTTGCATTGAAGCTTTCTACACATCACCTGGTTTTGCATCGCCTCCGAGATCGGCCCACCAATCACGGGGGCAATGCAAAGCGACGATGTCATGTGATGACGTAATCATGTGACATGACGTTATGACGTCACAAACTTTGTCGGTCTGGGATGTCATGATGACGTGATCATGTGATGAACTTTCGCATCACTCGTGTTCACGCTGGCGACGCGGAACGCCGACGGTCAATTTTCGCAATTTATGTGGAATCTAAGGCTCCCACCTTAAAATATTCAATCTTGTTACAGCACGGTAAAGAATCACAACAATCAGCCACAGGGGCCAAAAGAATGGTGGGAAAGAGCTCTCTTTCTCCTCTTCCTGGACACATTCGCCGATTTCCTAATGTTTACGAAGCTGTACTATCGGTGTCAAGTGAAACGCGAACACTGCGGATCGCGTTGCCCAAGCATTAGAAATATAGTGCGCGCCATCCTGTCATTACCATTGGCAGGCTCGCACAGTCGAGTAGGCAGCACTGCGCGATCGAAAACATGAATCTCTAATCATAAGAGGCGAACTGTACCACGCGCACCACTGCTGGCGTTTCATTCCGAGCGATCTTATTTGCATCCAGCTCGCCTAATCTATGCTAGTGGTCCGCAATAACCCGCTGGTCGATGAACTTATCGATTTCATTTTGTCGGCTGTCGGCTGTCGTGTCTGCACAAGTCCACATGACTACAAGTGGGAGTGGAGCGTGAATTTTCGTTCATCTCAAGTCTGTTTACACAACGCTGATTTTTGCGAATAAGCCGAAAAATTAATCGCGCTGCGATTTCAAAGCAGCGGAGACTCGCTTTAACTCACTTGGCGCGGGCGTTCGCGCTCTCATGTAAGCTATTACAACGCCATCCAGCCCAGTGAGCGACGCTACGAACTAGGGGGCATGAACCTGACCGCGATGGCTGTCGGTATACAGAAGATATGTTAAATGTTAACGTTTCTTAAACTAATGTAATGCTAGCAGTCATCTCAATAAATATCATTACAAGAAAATGCAGCTAGTAGTCGAGGAACGCCGTGCGACGCGAGCGAACTATAATAAAAATGCTGCAGTTTCAGCCAGAGCGTAGCAGACGACAAAAGCTGAATCCCCGCCTTTGCGTCACCGGCGCGCCGTTCGCAGCGCCGCCATCGGTCGCACACGAGGCGAATACTCGACAGTACGTGGGTGCCTTGAAGTCAGTGGTGCCGTCATCGCTAAATACGGATTCAGTTGAGCTGGTTCGCAGATCTGTAGATCCGTGCATCACTGGATGGTCGATCAGTTCTCTGAGACTGCGAGCTGGAATCTCACGACTTGATTCTGCGATTACGCAGCAAATAACTTTACCCTGAAGTCTTGAACTACAACATTTTGACGTTCCAGTCTTCCTAGATACCTTACTGCAGCCCGGGGTGCAGACACACTCGGAATCAGCAGGTATATATACTCCCAGTATCTTATAGCAAGCACCAACATCGTGTTCGAGTGGCTAACACACTTGGATTCGGTGGTGGGACATCCGTTGATTCTGACTCAGGATCGCGGGGTGGAATTGTGGGATAGTGCCCGGGTTGGCCTGCTCTCAGGCCAGGGCCGGAACCCGGCCCGCCTTGTGTCTGGCTCCTCACCTCAGAGCCGGCAGACGGGTGCGGTGGGAGCTTTCAATAGCTGCGGTCGGTAAGCTCTGAGGAGCTGTGAGGGGTTGACCCCGTAGCTGAAGGCGATTGGATGGTGAGGGTTCCCCACAATTTTCCTTTTTTTTTCTTTTTCGCTAACACTCTTGTTCGCCGACGAAGTGTTTTCAAGGCGCTGGCCTGTAAGCCATATGGATAGATGATGACCAATGGCCTTTCGTGCGACGGGCGTCCCACTACCCGGTTTTCGGCCAGTCCCGGCTGTGGGTCATCCGAAGCGGCGCTCTTAAACATCCTCTGCTGTTTTCGCTGGAGAGTCTCGATGGGAACGATCACGGTTTGACGAGGTTACTGAAGGCGACTCGCAAGTGAGGGCGCCCCTCAACTGTAACTGTTTTCTTTTCGGTGATTGGGGATTTCTTCGACTCAGAGATTTGCACACGCTCACATGTGAGCCCTACAGAAGGATGATGATAATGTTGATCGGAAAAAGAAGTCACAGTTTCGCCACTTGCGCGAAGGAATGTATGCGATTGCAAGAAATTACAATGTTACACGAAGAACATCAAGAAGCT
>JALIZH010030007.1:0-22863 GCA_030522465.1 Rhipicephalus appendiculatus
GGAAAGCCACATGATGCTCAGTTTTCTTTCCTCCATGGAATGTTCATTCCAGTAGTTCAGCTTTGTATTCATGATACCATGAGTGTTAATTTTATTAAACATTCATCCTGTTCCTTTCACTAGGGCAGACAATGATTACAAGGAGATGCTGGACATGAAGACATCCGGTAGTGGCAGCAAAAGTGTAAGTCAGGTCTTCAGTAGACATTATTATGCATTGCATTTGAAACTCAGTTTAATGAAGCTACAACCACGGCCCAATTATTTAATTAAATCGGAAGTTTCGTAAAATTGAGAAAGTGACTTTTTCGGTCCTTCAAAGCCTAAAATTGTAACGTCGAGATATCCAGGAGATACCAAGCATTTTTTTTGCTGGCAACCTACACCCGCGCATCTGAAAAGGCCACAAGAGCACCCCGAGGGCAGTGCAGATGTAGGAGACACCATGTCTGAGCGATGCAGGCCAAGTAGATGGTCACATGAAGCTATGGCACGCTACCAATTTGCGATTACGTATAGAACGAAGTGAGTGGTAGTGCTAGCAGGCCGAGCGAGACAGTTGTGAGGAGATGATCAGTGCTATCCATCGCACAAACCATGAAATAATGAAAGCAATGACCGCTGCCTCTAGCAACACCCGGTATGTGAGCTCCACCGACTGTTTAGTCCATTGTTATGTGCATAGGCGTGGCGTGCAGCCTCGTCAAAGTAAAGCTATGGCCGTAACTAGGGTGCCTAGATGATTTATCGAAACAGTTAGAGTGCAGGGTCAAAGATAAACCCGTATCTGTCAAAATTAGAAAGAAATCTTCACCTCTTTAATCGGTTATTTCAAAAATGGTTTGTTAGATTGTTTGGTGACGAAATTAGTTCATTAATTTCAAGTTCATGACAGCTCTGAGCCATGTGGGTATTTGCCAGGGAATATACATTTCTTCATTATATTGGGAAGTTCGTAAAATTGGGTTTTGTTAGAGTGAGTTTTAACTGTACGAAAATGAAGATTGCCCATTTATTTTAATGGCCTTAATATTAAACATGCATGCATGCATAGTTGAACTTTTTGATAAATATCTGTGATGTAAGTAGTCTGCAATAGCATACAATAATTAATCATATGCTTCTCCTCTTTTTTTGCGCAGACAGGTAATTCTGTTTATAAAAAAAACGAAATGAACACTGCTAACTAATGTGCATACTTTCATTACTGCCATTCATAGGTTGGCAAAACTTGTGGAGCTTACTCAGACTCACTCATAAAATATATTTTGCGCTTAGGGCTCACTCTGACTCAGACTCGCCAAAATTTTCCAGAGCCAGACTCACTTGGACTCGCACTCGCAAAAATTTTCTTCAACCGCACTCACTCGGACTCAGTGCTGGGCAGTATCGAAGATACATGTATCTTAGATACTATCTTAGATACTTCTTGGGTATCATATCTGTATCGCGATACCTCTCGCAAGACGAGTATCTGTATCTGTATTTCCAATATATTCGATAATGTATCGTGTATACTAAGATACAAGACACATCCGCCACGATGGTCTAGTGATTATGAGATTATGACACTCCACTCGACTGCTGACCCGATGGTCCCAGGATCGAATCCCGGCCGCCGTGGGCACATTTTCGGTGGAGGTGAAAATGCTAGAAGCCTTTGTACTTAGATTTAGGTACACATTAAAGAACACCAAGTGGTCGAAATTTCCCGGAGCCCTACACCACGGCGTTCCTCATAATGATGTCGTGGTATGGGGACGTAAAACACCATGAATTATTATTATTAAAAGATACAAGATACTGCTGTAGAAACGTCGCCGTATGAAACAATAAACGTTGGCTGAACTGCGCCTCTTAATCTGATACTGCTGCCACTAAGTACCTTTCCGCTAGAGTCCTCCAGCGATAGCAGGTAATGAGGTCTGCGCGTCCCTTTTGCTGGAGTATAGTCACGTGGTGGCTCTCGTGCCGTCTATAGAAAAACAAGAGCGCGAACGTCTACGCAAGGCCGGTGTTTTGTTTTCTGGTTGTTTTCGTTCTCTTTAGTTGTGTCAGTGCCATGACACTAGTTCGCGGCCGCTATATACTGTGCTGCCTACTCGAATGCATGTGGCACATTTCGCGGAAAGTCTTACATCGCTATGTTGTGGTTATCGAACATTCTCTTGCCCTAGTACTTCATTACGAAATCTGAAGAATGCATTAATGGGGTTGCTTTGCTTCTTGCTGCTTTCACACATGAGCGATTTCAAAGACCTCGTGGATGTAAGTTTGACTTACATATGGCGAGGTTGATTGTAGAGGGCATTCCAAAGCGACCTATCCAATATTCTGGCAACGTATATGCTGCGTAATTTTTTCCGTCGTTTAAAGAAAGCACGCAAAATATGACCATGTGACTGCCCTCGAGCGCTCCCGAACTGCAGCGCTCTCAAGCGTGCTTTGACCAAACAACCGGCGCGTGGACTGTGGTGAAATCAGCAGCCGCGGCTCCTCTATAGGCATCGGCTTCATATTGCGTCAGCATTTTTGACGGCCGAACACGGCAACCGAATGCCATCGTCCCTGAGAAGCGATAGGCTGACAGTTCGCGCGCTGGTCGCTGGTTCCACTCGAAGCACGTTTGAGAGCGCTGCAGTACGGTAGCACATGACCGGAGTCACGTGGTTTATTTCATATTTCACAAGCTTTCTGTAAAATCCTGACAAAAAATGACTACGCAGCATATACGTCGGCACCAGTCGGTTTTTTTTTTCGGATGCCATCTAGGACGGGAAAAATGTCACATATTATTAAAGTGATTATTAAAAATCTTGCATAAATGACCTTAGTTAATTAACCAATTAAGCACTATATTAAAAGCACCATGACAAGCGGCCATATGACGGTAAACCATAAGCAGTTGGTGTGGTTCAGTCACAGATAGCTACTCTTTTTTTTTTAATATTCGATTCTAGTTACGTGTAACACCCTGTTTACTTATTCAGTGTGACTGTTTGATACGAAACCAGCCTGCTATATCACTTAAATATATTCATTTGCCTTTTTTAGGTCACCGTAAAGTCACTTTTTTTGTACTGTTACAAATCACAAGGTAATCGGATATATAAGTGGCAATGGCATGATTAGTAGTGGCATCCTGCAATGCTTTGTGTCACTACATTACGTCTGAGACGTTTCTGGGTGGCACAAATTCTCTCGGAAGAAGATATCCTAAAAGTTTGTGCGTTAGTTAATATATTGCTAACGAATGCTTTATGCCAGTAGATGCGTAGAATATGTATAAGTAGAATAAGTAGAAGTCACTTCAGTTTTACGTTCTCAATGTAAACATTATGTGTCACAAAAAATACCGCTAGCGTTGCTGCTGCTTTACGCCTGTCGTGTGAGCCAGTATTGCGAACACGGTAATACGCTTGTGAACAAGGTAAAACTGCATAGCGGTATTCGCGCCATTTTGCGAAGGCTTCTTATCAACGTTATGACTAGGTGGCAAAACACTAGCTAGACGGCAAGTAGAGCGGCGACACCCATAAATTGCAGCCATGTCAACATCAATATTTAAGCGTGTTGTTAAGTCATATTTGCTTTCCTATGTGCCGTCATAGTATGAGCAAGACCTCAAGCGCCATGTGGTTTACGACCTTTGTATCAAAAAAGAAAAAGGATCTTTTTTATTATATTATTTTAGGTTTGTCATCACCTGTTGCTGATGTCCCATTTTTCTATGTCACGTTATTTCTGTCCATAGGTCGGCAAACTCACTCATGAGTCGACTCACTCAGACTCAGATCGAGCCGTGAGTCTTAGTCTGAGTGAGTCCGGGCGAGTAATATTTTGGTGAGCTTGAGTCCAAGTGAGTCCGGTTAAGAAAAACTTTAGTGAGTCTGAGTCCGAGTGAGTCCGGTTCAGGAAAATTTTGGTGAGTCTGAGTCCGAGTGAGCCCTAAGCCCAAAATGTATTTCTTGAGTGAGTCTGAGTGAGCTCTACACTTTTTTGCCGATCAATGGTTCTACTTACCCAACTTCAGCATTACTGTCAGCCTTACGTAGGCTCTCGTTTATACTCAGGCCGACTCCCGCATACTTCAAACCACCAGCGTTCATATGCCAGCTCAACATTTATTGATCAGAGGCGAGAGTTACGGAGGAGGGGGGTGACCTCCCTCCCACCCCCGAAAACTGTTTCCCGGGAATTTTTTTATAAAAATATTTCATTTGAGGTCTGGCTTTCAATAAAAAGGTTCTTGCTCGATTGCAACCACTTATATCTCATATTTGAAGGTACGAGATCAAAGGCGCCAAGTAGAGCACCGATTACGCGAGATATTGGTGTTAAAGAGCATTGACACCAACTTCAAAGAAGCCAATTGTACGCTAACGGACTCATGAGTCGGCTCACTCAGACTCGCTCAGACTCACATGGAGCCGTGAGTCTGAGTCTGAGTGAGTCCGGCTGGAAAAAATTTGCGTGAGTCTGAGTCCGAATGAGTCCGGCTGGGAAAAATTTTAGTGAATCTGAGTCCGAGTGAGTCCGGTTGAGGAAAAGTTTGGTGAATCTGAGTCCGAGTGAGTCCCAAGGGCAAAATATATTTCATGAGTGAGTCTGAGTGAGCTCCACATGTTTTGCCGACCTATGTTTCTGTCACATTTTTTTTTCTCATGCAGTGCTTCCGCTTTCTATTGTATAATTTCTTGATATGTTCAAAACCCTGTTGTACAGTGCTTGGGTGGTAGGGCCGTTGTCAGGCAGTTAATCTGCCTTTTGCCGTACCATCCCTTGACATGTAACATGTTGAAAATAAACAATAAATAAAAATAAAAAAAAATTATGAAAGTGTCGAGTAAAAACCACTGACAATGCAACTTATGAAAAGTTGTGATGTGAAGCAGCCAAAGAAATCCCAATAAGTTCTTTTGGCATTAAAGTAATATACAAAAGATATTTTATACAAATTAAACAAAGTATAGTGCCAGTTAAGAAAATTTCATGCAAACATTTTCGAACGTAGGCGTTTTTCTGCATCGTTATAAAGGCCCTATAAGAACAAATTTTAAAATGTATGGAAGTATCTTAAGATACAATTGGGAAGTATCGTATCATGTACAATTATTCCGGAGGCATCTTGTATTTGTATCTGAAATACTTCTTGCCCGAGTATTTTGTATCGTATTGCGATACAATTTCAAAGTATCTTTGCCCAGCCCTGCTCGGACTCAAGCTCACCAAGATATTTCTCACCTGGACTCACTCAGACTTAGACTCACGGCTCGATCTGAGTCTGAGTGAGTCCGAGTGAGTCGACTCACAAGTCCTTTAGCCTAGAATGAGCTTTTTTGGCCATGGTGTCAATGCTCTTTAACACCAATAGCCCATGTTATCGGTGCTATTCTTGGCGCCGTTTGATATAGTATGTTCGAATACGAGTTATGAGTGCTCACAGACCACTAAGGTCATTTTTCTTGAAAGAGATGACACCATAATATATATTTATCAAGAACTTCTCTGGAAGAGTTGGCGGGGGAAAGGTCAAGGCACACCCCATACGTAATTCGCACCTCTGATAAAAAATATTGAAAATGGTGTATGAATGACACTGCTTTGGGATACGTGTGAGTAGACATGAGTATAATCGTGAATCCAGGTAAGGCTTATAGTAATGCTGAAGATGAGTAGATAGGACCATAGGTCGGCAAGAAAAAGTGGAACTCACTCAGACTTACTCAAGAAATATATCTTGCGCTTTGGACTCACTCAGACTCAGACTCACCAAAATATTTTTGGGCCAAACTCACTCGGACTCAGACTCACGAAAATTTTCTTCAACCGAACTCACTCGGACTCAGACTCCCCCCAAATATTACTCACCTGACTCACTCACACTCAGACTCAGGGCGTGATCTCAGTCTGGGTGAGTTCGAGTGAGTCGACTCATGAGTGAGTTCACCGACCTATGCTGCCATCTGCTTTAGGCGACATCAGGTTAATATTGGGTCCTATCTTTAGATCAAGATTCCACATCACCTTCCACATCTTTCACACATACATGACATTACTCTCGAATAACTGCACAAATGGAGAATTCTACTTGCTGTTTCTGTTGCATATGTTGCATATCCTTTCATAAGTGCTGTACCCTTTGGACTAAGAAAACAGGGACACTCCTCTCCCAGTAATTACAATGCGTGCATCATAGGGAAAAAAAAAGACAGCAGAAATAAGTGCATAGCCACTCCACTCAGATTCCGAGTGGGGCTTCATAACTCCACCACAGAAATTAACACGCACCTTAGTTGCCCAATGCTGCTGCTGTGGCCTCAGTCAAATCCCAAGTAAGAGGACATTTTTGCAAGGCTTTGAGATCAGTCTTTCTGTAACAGTGATGGAAAAAGTTGCCAATCGAAACTGAAGCTATTACCACCAGTACTGATGGTGGGACAAATGAGGATTCAGAGATACTGTGGTGTGGTTGCGACATTAGGTTTGCTTTCCAACTCTACCTGTATTATACAAGTAGTCCATGCACTTGTCTTGGAAAGAAAAAAAGAAAAAAAAAGCTTTTTCAGATTTTACAAGCCGCTGTTCACCAAGAGGAGTGCTGCTGCTAATTGAAAGAGCAGCTCTTTCATCAACACTTGACACTCCCATAAGAACTATGTGCACCATTTTTCGAGGGTTAATCGTTGTTGGAAAAGCCGCTGATGGAACACCTGACGGTGAACAGTGGCACAGCGGCAGTGGGTTCAGGGGCCACCGCTAGTGAGTGGACGAACTTCTTTTTTTGGAAGGGTATTTTCTGGAGACTACGTGTTCACATTTCTTGTATGGTGGTTACATTAAAAATGATCACTAAAAGGCAGTGTTTCCTTGGAAACACCAAAGAAAGCTTAGTTTATACAGATTCCTACTGTTCACACAATATGCCTGATTTTACAGCTTCCTGATCATCTGTGGTGCTTTTTGTATGTTTTTTTTTTTCAGGTGCTTCAAGCTTGGGATGTCCCTTATTACACGTTCCGCGCCCGACAAGCAAAGTGAGTAATGCGGGCTGTGTCATCAGCAGATTGATAGGGTCCCTGTTTTCATACAGTTGCAGCACCAACTGAGTTGACTGTAAAGTAGGCCAAGACAGTTGTAATGCCCTTGAAGTTATTCAAGGAGTGAGTTCGCTGATCATGTACAATATATACTCAAGTATGGGAAACGTGCAGCACCTACAGGTGGCGCGCAGTCCACTGCACCAATGTGCCGCCAGCACCACGAGTGGGCACTTGCAGCCACGTCAGTTTTAATTGGATGTGCTACGAATCGTTGTCTATCCATCTGCTTACCCACATTGCATGCAAGTGCATGTGTGCGAAGGCGACGTATTTGATTGAAACTTGTAGGCGTTCAGAAAGTTAGCAGTGAAGGATTTCTTTGGGGCCTCAAGAGAAGGGAAAGGACATAAATTATACGGAATCAATCATGTTTTCGATGTGAGAGAAAGCACGGACTTGTGACAGAGTGTTTTGAAAGGGCGATTCGTGCGGTCGGCCAGCGTAAACCTCGAAGCATAGGCCGTCACCGTCGATGTTTGTATGCATTCTTGTCATTTTGCCTGCTTATTGTTGAGTAAACGATGGCATTTGTGTCTAACAGGTGTCCCCCCTTGCGATGGGCGCAAGCGAAACGTACGATCGTTGAACTGCACGTGTTGCATTTAGTAATGTGTGGCAGTTCCGAAAAATTTTCTGTGCTGTAGTTCAGCTCTGTTTGTAGACGCTGCTCGGGCTGCATGAGTCCTTGAGTAACTTTGTCACATGCCAGATTTGCACGTGATATCTTAGCTGTCACGTAGCGCAATAGAATGGCGTGGCGCGGCTTCGCTTGCACGCACAGTGCTGTTAAGGGCAATGGCAGTACAAGCGGAATAAATTTTAAAATTCTCGCAGTCCGCGACGCATTTTGCTAGGCATGTGGGGCTTCTTCCTAACTGTTCCTGTTTACAAACTTCGCTGACAGATGAACTGTGGTATGGCGGTAAAACAGAAGCAGCGTACGACGGAGAATTGCTGGATCTATCGATGGTTTTTTCCCAATGGAATGTCGACCACAGACTCAAGATCACTTTGCCGGCTGCCACTCGGTTTCGTCAGCAATGTAAAAATATCAGTTGACTTGCGTAGAGTGTAAATCCGCAGCGAACTAGCTACAGCATACTATGTACCATAAACATGCCCGCGGGATCACTTGCTTTACACAGCGTACACTAATCCAGTGTTCCTGCCAGTTTCTGAAGCATGATCGTAGTGGAAAACTGGAACAACTTTGTTCCAAGGGCATAGTTCTTATAGTTATCGGCACAACTTATGACACAGCAATTCATACGTGACATTGCAAAGCACCACTAATAACCTGACACGGGTCCGCTCATGGGAGGGCTGCTGCATGGAGCACGCCGATTGCTTTCATTCACTCCCGCATCGCGGTGCCACTGGCTCAGTGCACGTTTCCCATGGATCACACTCATGTAAGAGTAGCACTCCCAAATTCAGGAGCGAGAAACACTGGGAAAAAAGGCAGACAAACAGTTGCGATTGACGCATGGCATCACCTAAAAAATCCACACATATCCACGAAGTGAATGCTGACGATGGGGCGAAGCAGTGTGCATTGGATCGTGAATCGTGGCCTTCTATTTTGTTCTGGTTAACAGCCTTTTATTTTGTTCTTGTTAACCCTTTGTTCTGTCATATGCTTTGATTGATGGGTGGTTAAATTCAGTGTTTTTACGGTGTTGTGGCCTTTTATTTGGTTTGTTCTGGTTAACAGCCTTTTGATAACCTTTTTGTTGTTCACAGATGTATCGGTTTGTTCTCACGCACCTGCGCTACATCTGCTGTAGACGCCGGACGGCGGTTTATGGATGGAGTGACATTGTGAGGTCTTAAGGTGCTTCGCCCCTAATAGCAATAGCTATATTTCGTTTGCAGCATAAGCTGTTATGGGCCCATTAAAATAGCCAATTTTGGTGCCAAATGTTGTCTACTGCTGCCAGTGTCCATCACAGCTATGGTGCATGATGAGAAAAAAGATATTGGCATAACCACTGGAATCAAACCCAGGCACTTCATGTGAGTGGGAACTTTTCTACAATTGAGCCATGCTAGCGTTTGAAAGGGCTTCAGGACAAACCTATGCACGCATCCAATTGTGTCAAGAGTCATGTGTGTGGCTACGTAATTGTGTGGCCAATGTGTAGTATTGCATCAGGCATTATGTCATATTAATTGCATAACAATGGGGGGCTTTCAAGGTGCCCACCCCCCAAAGGGCAAAAAAAAAGCTGTCATCATTATCAGCAGCAGTGCCATAAAAATGCGCATTTACATGGGGCTTGAAAGCTGGCCTCCCGATACAAATGACTAGAGGCCGGACTCTTAGGCACTAAAGAAGTGCGTTTTAGGCGCCAAAAATAGGCAGGTAAAACACCGTTTTAGGCCTCCAAAATCATAAATATAGGCACAATAAATTTCTATATAAATTCAAATAATTTCCAAACAAAGACGTGCGTGAGCTGTATCTACGACAGGAAGCAAAAAAATGTTATTGTTTATGATTGCACAAAGGCGCGGACGGTTCAACATAGTAATGAATTTCACGCACGGTTCGCAGAACCCGGTCTTTCTTTTTATTGTCTAGCATGGCGAGTCAAGTGTCCACCGTCGAATCAACACACTTTTGGGTCTCTTTCTTTGCAGCACGGCTTAGAAAGGCAGTGCAGGAGCAGATATCCAGAACGCTAAAAGAGCAGAAGAGAGGATACTTCCTATTAGCCGGGTCTAATTGCGTATAAAGGGTCAATTTCTTTCCTGTTGGTGCACACTTTAAAGGGCCCCTCATGAAGATTTGAGCATTTACAGCTGACAAGTGTAATTAATGCATGCACTGGGTGCTCATAATCATGTCTGCGAAAATTTGCAACGCTACGCATCGCGGATCGACATGAAATTTCAAACTGAACGCCACTTTCCCTTATTCTCCCGGGTGTGCCCCAAGATGGAGGGGATGCCGTGCAACGAGGAATGGTCCTGCTCTTACGCCGCTCCTTTACGTAGACATTGGTGCTTTGACGTCGCTCACCGTATCACTGTTAATCAAGTCCTGGTTAAATGCTGGCTATATCCAAAAAATCTGACGAAAACATGTCCTGTTTTCTGGCTATATTCAGCACTTTAAGCGGGACCTGATTGAGAGCGTAGCACGCTACATTGCGAAAATTATTCGAGGCCACACGTGTAATTTGTGTAATCTGCTGTTCAAGAGATGAATGAAAGCTGAACGATATAATAAAACACCCAAACGAAATGTGAGCGCGTTTTTATTTTTTGTTATCTTGAATCGCAGCGAGATGCTATACACTAATTGGCCTTCACTTCGCTTGTGTTCGTCTTCGCGCCGTTCCCACGTCGTGCCGGCGCCAGCCCTGACGAGGCTTGGTGTGTTTTCGGTGCATCATCTCTGACAGTAGTTTCAGTGGTGCGACGCGGTGTGTAGCGGTAAGGATACATGATCCGTGCCAGCCTCTTCAAACGTACGGACACTGAGGGGTTCATCCCAGAGAAACAGGCAATGCACTACCGAGAACGCCGAAAAGACACAAGATTGATGGCATACGTGCACAAGCAGGCTCGGGCACGTCATGCGCACGTGACCTCGCGTGCGCATGACGTGTTGATACGTATGCGTCATGTTATCTTCCGGCTCCGATATCGTAGAGGGCAGCGAAGGAATTATGCTTGCGATAGCTATGGGACGAGTAGCAAGGGTAACAATCTTCTCTCCTCGCATCATGGTTTCGTGGCTCGTATTGAACAAATTCGAAAAATTATCGTGGTACAACGCTCTTCACTGGGTACGCAACAGTTTCCAGTGTATAACTACAATTTCTTATGTGACCTGGCGAGGGGCCCTTTAAGAAGTAAATTACAAACAAAACAAAAGCCGCGTGCACATCACATCTTTCTTTCTCTTGATCTACACTCTGATTGCCCCTGACGGCACTCCACGGTTTTGCATTCGTTCTCCACCTTCCCGCGGCTATACAGAGGGACCTCCTGTTCCCTTCCCACCACCACACCCAGGTTTTCAGGGCGGTTCTTCAATTCCTTCGGGACACTGGACAACCGTCTATATAGAAGCCGCTCAGCGCGTCCTCAGCCATGGACGCCACTTTCCTCTTCTTCTTCTCTCATTACTTCTCTCTCCCTATTCACCTGCCGGCGCTGAGACGTGTTCCCATTTAGACCAGCAGAAATAGCGTCTTTTCCTCTCCTCAACCTCTCCGCCTCCTCCTCCAACCGCTGCGCCATGTCAGCGCAGTCGCATATATATGGTGGCTGGCGCGTCCCATTTCACTGCTGCTAGCTGTTGTGTTTCGGAAGTTGGTTGAACTAGAGGACTGGGTTGAACCTCTTTGAGTTCGGAAAAGTCAATGTTGCACTGTGAAATAAATAATGGTCTCAAACCGCTGTCGAAAACGCAATTTGAGCTTAAATAGTGCTCATATAGGCGCCGATTTTAAAGATAGGCATTTATAGGCACTTATCGGCATTTAGGCTCGAAAGCAGAAAATAGGCATTTATAGGCACTATAAAAACACTATAAAAGCCCTTCTCAACCTCTAATTCGTGCTCATATATCAAAGTGGCACGATAGGAATGCAAGGAACAAAATAGGCATTTGCCTAAAATCCGGTCTCTACAAATGACTGTGCCAGAATTCATCATCGGTGGTCTCACACAGCTTTTTCTATGGCCCAATTAACATGGCCACTTCCTTAGCAGTGCTCAATAGCAGTGTACAGCTTTGCACGACTGTTGTTTGCAGTGGTCTTGTTTTGGGCATTTTGTTGTTTCTTAACAATGAAATAAATGCCCACAGCGTCTTGTTGCTATTCATCATCATTACTATCAGCACCAGGTCAACAGCAATGATGTTCTCTTGCGCAGAGTCACATGCGCAGCTATGTATCTGCCCAGGTTCCTCTGCAGTTGTGTCGTATCACCCCAGGTGTTTTGCCATGTAATGCGTGTAATGTACACGTCAGCAATAACTTGAATTGAGCTAGGTAGTTGCACATGGCGTAAGAAGACAGGAATGAAACGCTGGCGTCTGTGTTGTTTAGTCACAACCATATCTTAGTGTTGTCTTTTTTTGCAGTACGAGTAACTGCTGCACAATTACCCATTCGTTAAGAAAGGCCATACTTCATCATCATTAGCAATATAGACTTGCCGTAAATGTCCTTAAAAAATTTCAGATGGGCTTTTGAGGCTGTTCCTCCAGGTTACGCTGCCAATGGGCTGAATGTTCTGCACAGTCCTGGAGTCTTTTTTTTTTTCCTTTTTTTGCACATCTGTACTTAAACGTGGACTGTGTACAGCCTTTCCAACCTCCTGTGAATTTTGAGTACACTCAAACCTCATTATAACGAAGTTGCATCTTCCACAAAAATAAGTTCGTTATATCCGAAAATTCGTTATAAAGGTATATTCCTAACACTAACTAGTGCAAGAGTATTCTTCATTTACTTCGTTATAACTGATATTTCGTTATATCCAGGTTTGCTATATCGAGGTTTGAGTGTATCAAGTTTACTTTTTTAATTCAAGGCCTATCAGGCTGTGCAGGTGTTGTCGTTTGATGCTTTGCGAGCTGAGATGAATAAAAGCTGTCGCTGTGAGTTAGCACCTTGTGAACTATTACATAATGTTGTCGTGACACATAGAGCTTATTTTGAAAAGACCAGTGCCCACATACAGCAGCACGACAGGAATACTAGTTTGCTTGTAGTGTGAATGTGCTCATAGCGATAGCTCACAATAGCAGCATAGAAGGCATAATGCTGCCCTGGGTTGCATTTCCAAAAGCTTTAAAAAGAACCACTGGCATGTACCGTCAGGTCCGTATAAGTATTGTGACTGGAGGTGCCAAAATAATTTATGGAATTATATTAATTTGCAGTGTACAACAAAACCCGGATAGGCCAAAATTTTAGATATGGAAAACGGTGTGGAAATATCTGTATTTTCCGTAGTCCTTACTCAGTGAAAAAGTGCACTTAATATGAATGGAGATACTTTATGTGAAAAGAAAACATACGGGACATGGCAACAGACATGCACCAGCGCTGCCCAACCAGGGCACTGCTGGTCAGTGTCTGTTATCTTGCCCTGTGTGTTTTTTCGCATAAAAATCAGCGATCATGGATTGCCAACTATCCCACTCTCAAGCCTTGCTCAACTTAATACGAGGTGCAGATTTGATGAAGCCAAACTTCTGTAGCCATTGCTGAAGCCTGATGCTATGCTTAGCAAGGGTGTCCTACCGTTAAACTTGGACGAGACATCTTAGCTAACACTTCTTGAGAAGTGAATGGTGACATGTGAGCATAAACAGCTATGTCACTGTTAACAAAGATGTGGCATTCTGCAGGACCAGTGCCATAGAAACAGTTGTCAAGGAACTCATTAATGTGCCTCTGCAGGCTGATAATAGTGAAGCAATCCCTGCACAGGACACACAAGTACCCGCAGTGTTTGTGCTTGATACAGCTGATGAATCTCGTGAATAAGTTTCGTGCATTTTTTTTTGTCAACCACATCAAGACACCGAAAAAGTTTTGAGCTGGCTGGGTGAAATGTCAGCATTTTTTATAATTGTTAGTTTTTCAGGTTTGTGCTGGCATGCAGCGATTTCTTGATTGTTTATAAAAGAACACTGTTGCGACCATGTAGTGCCCCCTCTAGCGTAGCTTCTTTGGCTCGCCAGGCCCGGTAGGCAACATTGGTCACGACAATAATAAACACCAACAAGCACAGCTCTCGGTCAGTAGCTGTAATCACCCTCATGCTATTGGGCCATTCTTCCTAAGCATGGGTGCCTTGGAACCCCCCAACCCCTTGTCCACTGTCCCGGGGTCAAATCGTGACAAACAGATAAAACAATGCTTTTATAATCTAAATGCAACAAATTTCTTCTTTTGCATAAGTAATTCGATTTTATTGTGATTTTGTGCATTCGTTTTTTGTCATGGATCTTGAAGAAGACTGCAGAATAGCATATTTTCGGCTTTCTGTATCAATTCTCTGAAGACAAACTTTTGATATGCCATATTTTCACGGTGCCTTCAATTTGTCCTATTAGGTACCTTGCTTACAATTACATAATGCCGCCCTGTGTCAGCTGTGGTTAGAGTTGCATTAGAATCATAAAATGTATAAAAAGCAAGAAAAATAGTCATCCATATATAGTAGGTAATTGAAGTTTGTTGAAAACTTGCCTATTGATCATCCGGTCTCCAAAGGCAAGTTGCACTCCGTGGACATTCTCACATAAAAGATTTCATTATTCAGTGGTCATAAAGAAATACAGAAAGCTTTAAGAATTTAAAGATAAGTAAGTTTTCACTGCTGATTATCTCTTGGTCACATGCATACATAAGACATTGTGATTCTCATAGAATTGTCGCATCACGGAGGCTTAACTAGTATACTATTTGCTGGTTGGCACGTGTGCAGGTTCCAGCTAAAGGCTTCTGACTACGCCCCGTACTTCTCTCTTGGCTGTTGTATGGATGGCTTGAATGAAATCTTCCGTGCGCTCTATGGTGTCTTTCTTGAGACTGAGGATGTCAAGCCTGGGGAGGTTTGGCACGCAGACGTCGTCAAGCTGGTACGTGTCTGAGAATGGAAAGTTGGGCTTGTTAATGATCATCATTAATCGTTAGTGTTAACCCCACAGAGCCCACCTTGTAGCTGTAGTCATTGCTGGTGATGCATAACTAAACATGTGGCATGATAATGCATGCCGGACAGAACTGACGGCAGCGGATGTGTCAGCTCTCTTGTCTGTCCTCCAATTTCATGTTATGTATCTAGGTATGTTGAGAGTCTGCTCACTGCTAATGTGTAGTGGCTGCTACAACCTCGTCTGGCTTTCATCTTTTTCTAAATTTATTTGTAATGCAGCATTTTCCTTTCTTTTTTTTTTGGTCATATGGAACCTCGATGAAATGGACGACGTCAAACTTGCCATCATGAAGGCAGAGGTTGTTTCTGGAGGTAAAAGAAAACTTTGTTGGCCACGTAAGAAGTGGCTTAGAACATTATGTATTGAACAGCTGATTGCATTTTCACTTCTCTGTGAATAGAGTCACATTTGTCAACATTTATGCTCATGTGAAACAAATGATAACGAAAATTAACACACCATAACGTATAGAGATTTATAATGCATATAGGACATTACGTAGCCATTTTGATGTGAGGAGCAATTTAATTATAACAAATTTTGACTGTATTTCCTTTTGTAACCCCTCTGAAATGCATATGTAAGCATCATGAGTGTTGGCAGGATTTTGTTTTGTAGGGTGCTAACTCATTTTGCATTGCGGTTGGGGGGAGGGGCAGAGCACTGGTGTAGCTTGGGTGGGGGGCAAGTGTTGGTGTGGCTTGAGGCTCCTTTTGCACCTCCCTGCCGACGCCCATGGTAAGGACAACTACTCCCAAAGTCTATACGGGGCATGAAACGCCTTCTAACCCTTAAGTGCCACATTCATGTGATAGCACAGTGTTTTCTCAAGTCCAGCTCCGAAATGCACATTGCCACAGGGTTACAGGCTCGAATCCGTGGGGCTGTGGTGGACTCAGCTTTGTTTTCATTCCTCCGATGGGGAGCATAGAGCTGAGCATGAGGAAGCAGCCTTAAAACTGTGCGAGAACCAGTGAAAACCATTGTCTGTTAGCATAAGTGAAGTGATAAACATGTAGATTGACATGGCAAGCTTAGTTTTAAGCTATTAGCTTCCATCACTCCAAACAGCCACTGCTCGAACGTGCCATGACAAGTGCAGAGATAACTTGGCTCACTATGTGGGTGTTAGTTGCAGGCCCGATGATTTGCTGACATTATAGTGTTATCAACTTTGTCCATTCTTTTTTGCAATAGACGAAGTTTTGGGACCTTTAAATTCCACTAAAATAGTCTACTGTTTCTCAAATGGATGAATGGGGGGTGGGTGGGGGGGGTGCGGGGGAGGTTGAGCAAGGGGGGTGCTATGTATTGGAAAAACAACCGGGCACTCCTTCACTTTTGACATTGCACTCGTCTCTTTCTCCCTATTGTGCGTGATCTCTGTGGGAGTCATAAATATACATGACTGTTGCACAGCTTCAAGAGCATAGAAGGCCTCCTGGTTCAATCTCAAGATACTGTCTAACATGTTTTGGAGTTTTTAGATATGCTTTTGCTAAGCATATTTAGTATATTTCAAATTATGAATATATCGAACTATTTAGCAATCCCATTTGGGCTTGCTCTTTCTGTGTTGGACTGTATGGCTCCAGTAATCATTCATGTTCACTGGCTTTCCTGTATTCTTGTTATGTGTTGTGCTTGCCTCAATACATCTGCTTCTTCCTTGGTGCTTTTTTAGCATAAAACGAGAGCCTAAGACAGAAGACAGGACAAAGCACTAACCTCAGCTGACTACACTTGTCAGTTGAGTTGTCCTGTGTTCTGTCTTGTGTTGTTGTATTGCGCTAAAAAAGCACCATGGTTTCACAACAATGAGCCCGCCAACGCATCGTGTTGAACTGTAGCGCTTCTTTCCGTTGATCCTTTTCTGTGACACTTGTGCAACCAGGCAGTGAAGGAGCAAGAGGGAGGCACCCTGCTGGGCCACATCTACTGCGACTTCTTTGAGCGGCAGGAGAAGCCCAACCAGGACTGCCACTTCACCATCCAGGGCGGACAAAGCACTAATCTCAGCTGACTACACTTGTCAGCTGAGTTGTCCTGTGTTCTGTCTTGTGTTGTTGTATTGCGCTAAAAAAGCACCATGGTTTCACAACAATGAGCCCGCCAACGCATCGTGTTGAACTGTAGCGCTTCTTTCCGTTGATCCTTTTCTGTGACACTTGTGCAACCAGGCGTGAAGGAGCAAGAGGGAGGCACCCTGCTGGGCCACATCTACTGCGACTTCTTTGAGCGGCAGGAGAAGCCCAACCAGGACTGCCACTTCACCATCCAGGGCGGACAAAGCACTAATCTCAGCTGACTACACTTGTCAGCTGAGTTGTCCTGTGTTCTGTCTTGTGTTGTTGTATTGCGCTAAAAAAGCACCATGGTTTCACAACAATGAGCCCGCCAACGCATCGTGTTGAACTGTAGCGCTTCTTTCCGTTGATCCTTTTCTGTGACACTTGTGCAACCAGGCGGTGAAGGAGCAAGAGGGAGGCACCCTGCTGGGCCACATCTACTGCGACTTCTTTGAGCGGCAGGAGAAGCCCAACCAGGACTGCCACTTCACCATCCAGGGCGGGCGCGTGCAGCCAGATGGCTCCTACCAGGTAACCATTGCAGTGTGGCCCATTGTGTACTTCTTAAAGGGGCCCTGCAACACTTGTTCGTGTAGTAATCAAATGGCTTCATTTGAAAAGCCTATTGCCTCATGAATCGACTGCCGCGAAAAATTTTAGAGTCTGTCAAGAGTGAGCAGAGTTGCAGGGATTTGCCACATGCCTTAAGCACCTTCTCTCTCCTTTCGTACCAGCGAGCGCACTGAAAGCTACGAAGGCAGGGGGGATGACAAGGGGGCAAGAAGATGCATCCCTTCATCAGGGCGCATCATGAGCTTGAGCACTTTCTTTTTCATTTTTTTTCTCTAAACGCGCAGCTTAGTTTCAGTGTGATCGCGAGCATGCGCACAGGGCACATCACGGCATTTTGCGGCGGCCATGGTAACTATGGAGGTCAAGGTGCTGAAAACAGCCAATGGCCGTTGACTTGGGTATATGGTGCAGTTATTTGGGCATATGGTGGTATCATTTGTAGAGAGAAGTGGGAGCGATTTCTAGCTGACTTTGAGAGTTCATTAGAAATTCCAGGCCACGTGCTGTGCTATAATGTCTGGCTCGCATGTTCCCAGGAGCCTCGACTACTGATCAGCAGCGTTTTCTGAACATGCTGAAAAAGTGTTGAAGGACCCCTTTAAAGGTGTTTCCACACACCGTGATGTTTCTCCTGTTAGGTGGCATATCACAGGTTCAATCGCTAATCATCACTGTTGTATTTCGGTAAAGTATGAATGCAGGAACGTTAGCGTACTTCATTAAAATGTGCATTAAGAACCCTGGGGGTCAGAATGGGGTCTGTATGGATGGAGGTGAAATGCTAGAGGACCATGCCACGTGTGATGTTAGTGCACATGAAAGAACCCCAGGGGGTGAAATGATCCAAAGCCCTCAACTACGACGTGCCTCATAAGCATAGTGTGGTTTCGGCAGGTAAAACCACAAGAATTATTAAATAAAATTTTTACTTGGCTGTGGTATATTATAGTACCAGGTTGCCTCAGTGTATCAGTCACAATAAATAAATTTATTGGTTGAGGGAGTGAATGAGTAAGTAAATGTCTTCTTAAAGATAATGTCCTCCATGTCCATGTTTTACTGCGTACTGTGGGTGACCTGCTGTTGCAGTGAATTACAGGACAGTTCTGTAACGCAACTCTGAAAAGAGCCTCAAACAAGTTTCATGAAGCAGCTGCATGTTTATGAAAGGAACAGCTAAATAGCGCAAACTTCAGGGACAAAAGACAAGAGAGTGTGACACACACTTGTGTGTGTCAGCGCTTGTGTGTGTCGCACTCTCTTGTCTTTTGTCCCTGAAGTTTGCGCTATTTAGCTGTTCAAATGGAGTACCAACTAGCCCAAACATGCACCTTATTATGAAAGGAAAGATGGCATTCTTCTTTTTTTTTTATTGTAGCATGAATCTGCTTGAGAAACTTGTGCAGCTGTCTTGGAAAGAAAGTGTTGTGATTAACACTTGCTCTGGAGTGAGGCATCATTCCGGGCAGTTGCTCTAACAAGCCAGCTGACGATACAACTCTCAGCGTTCGCAGCATCAGAGATGAAAGTTATCTTCGTGTAATTGTCTATCACGTAGCAATGCTTTGTCTTTCATGTGAAGTTGTGTCTTATTTTTTTTTTTTGCATTTTGCTTTCTTTTCATTTCTGAGAGATCCACACCAATATAAAAAAAAAAAAGAGTTGTTCATTCCTCTTATTCAAGCACGTTTTTCAGTGGTCAATGGCTTATGCATTGAGTGGCATTTTTGTGGTCCCGTTAACGCTAGTTTACTATAGACGAAAAGCCACGAAGAACAGAAAATCTAGAAATTGAGCGAGAGTATTTGGGTGCTTTTACATCTTGTAGTGAAGTTGTGGCTGTACAGGGATTGCCAGCTGACCCCAGCTTCGAATTAGCGTTCCATTCAGCGAATCAAAACTGAAAGCAGTGTGAAAGCACTGGGCCACCAGAGTCCACATAGAATAAATGGCAGCAGCACAGCCAGTTATACACAGCTGTGTGTCACTCGTCTAAAGATCTTGTTCTCATCTTTTTCAAAGGGAAGCCCAAGAAAATCTATATGAGGCTTTCTTAGCTAGGTAACGCAGTAAACCAAAGAGTGTTGGCAGTGCCACTGTGAAGGGCTCCCACAAGCTCACTGTGATGCCATGGACGTACAGTAGACTTTCGTTAAATCGAACCTGAAGGGACCAGGAAAATGTGTTCCGTTTAACAGGAGTTTAACAGAAGGACTACATTACATTCTAAATGAGACAAAGACGGGGCACATCAAGTTAAAAAACAACGTGGGTGCCAAACAGTGCCCAAGGAAGTACAGTTTTACATACCTAATTTCATTCTGGCCATTAGGAAGTGTTTCTCTCAAGTGACCGCCCGAGTAATTTTTCAAACAAAAATAAAAGTTCCTGAATTATTGATTTTTTAAAGAATGCTAAGTGGTATTATCACAATAAGTAAGCACAACAAAACGCTCAATGCTATATTTTATTGAATGGCATAGAACAAAAAATCATCAAAAAAGCGTTGACTTGCCTGAATGGCTTGTGTAAGTTTATATTGCTGTATTGCAGTGTGATACGTTATGTTATTGTAGTGCTGCCTGGTATGAAAAAGTAAGCTAGACTTGCACAGATCGTCTTTGTTAAAGTGACCGACAACTGATTTTTCTCTACCGTGTTTTTTACGGTGCAACGAAAAGCTCATCCCTGGTATTGGTCAAACATGAAGTGGTTTATTCCAAAGGCACATGAATATCTTGTTAGAAAAGTTTTACAATCTCAAAAGCCACTAAAAATGTTTGAGTCCCTCCTCCAGCAACACTGAGAAGCGATAGCAATGCTGGTACCGCTCCTGGCATATTGTTCATCACGCTCAACATTCTGCTTTCAAGGAGTGAGTGCAACTGTGGTTAGCCTTCCTTCGTTTTGACATTCACAACCATTTTACAATATAAAAAATAGGCAGAAAAGGTTTTCCGAACACTTGTCATCACGGGAAGTCCCTTTACCGCCTCCTGCTACTTTTCCATTTCCTCGGTAGGTGCTGCTAGTTCCTCAGCTAACAACTTTCATGCTGCCACTCATGAGCATTGGATCAAACAAACATCAAGCGAAGGTGACATCACTGTTCGGCTCAGTACAAATGATGATGTATCTGCACATTTTAGGTTAGAAAATATTATAATTAAAAAAGATGTTCTGTATGTCAATGCCGCTCTCAAAACCATTAACCGCATACACCAAAAGGTGACATGATGGGGATCATATACATCTTCGCTTTTTTGCCACGGGGGGGCACCAACAGTTACTTTTCGTGACTTTGGGGGAGAAATGAAAATATAAATCCACATTTAATGAGAAAAAGAGGGTTCTTTTTAGCCAATAAAATAAACAGTCTTTCAATTAGTGGGGTTATCTCACTTCGTGTTCTGAGTGGTTGCCTGTCCCTTTAAAGGGATAGTGAACAAAAATTTGAAAAACTGACGAAAACATCGTTCTACTCGGAAGATGCCACTGTTCCGATAAACAGAGTTTGTTTCACGTATTTTTGAACAGTTGGCTGTATTTTTGGTGGATTGTAAGCGCGCGGCTGCGCGGCGCGAGCCGTGACGTCAGATTCTCCCTGACGCATGCAGGCTGCACGTGCTCCTGTCCTTCTCTTCCTTTTCTCCACCTCTCCTTTCATTCCACTCTCTCCCTTCCACAAAAGCACTGATGCCTTACCCCAGCCGGGAGCATTGTTCGCTCCCGTGCTGGTTCTGGGAAACGTAGTGCGAGCTGAGCGGGTTCAGAGACGCGGGCGACGGCTGGCATTGTTGGGATGCCTGTTTCCGGCGAGTTTCACGTCACTTCCTTTAGTTCACGGCGCGGCCGCTAGACGCGGTGGTTTGTGAAAAACTCATTAAATTCGTTATTTTCCTCTAGTTTCTGCCTGAAATGAAGTGTGTGTCCATCGATTTCGACCCCCCAATCTTTCAATTTGGCTGAAAATCTTGGTGGCAAAAATTTTGTTCAGTATCCCTTTAAGAGAGATTTAGCCACGGATGACCTTAAATCGCCATCAATACCGGGCTTGTGAAGTATGCGGACATGGTTAGCTCATCTACAGGAGAAAAAGGGTTGTAGATCTTGCAGTAGCAAACACTACTGTTTTTAAGCGTTCAACGCATGTCATTGTGCTCCAGCACACATACTTTTGCAGACATTGGCTTTAACTCGTTTCTGTTCGCTACAACTCCCAGCTTCCTGTGGTGGTGCTGATGCTCAACTTGGCCAGTGCACCGTGGGGGTCTCCACCTCTGCTCAGTCCATCGTCCCTGGACAACCTCTTCCACGAGATGGGCCATGCCATGCACTCGATGCTGGCTCGCACTCGCTACCAGCATGTCACGGGCACACGCTGCGCCACTGACCTGGCCGAAGTGCCTTCCATCCTCATGGAGTACTTCTCCTCCGACCCTAGGGTAAAGTGTAGTCTTTTGCAAATATTTTAGGGCTTCAAGTATTTGAATAAATATTACAGTATTCGTGTTTGCTTCGACATGAGTTTAAAATTTTAAGATTTCAAAATATTCAAAACAAATGTACTTATTTTACCATACAAATGTACTTATTTTTTGTCTATGTACATTTAAATGTACATATACAGTCGAACCCACTTATAACAATACTCACGTGCCACGAAAATTCTGCTGTTATAACCGATAATTGCTATAAACGGGTTGCACGAAAAAAAGCAAAATAGGGGGACAGCAGGCTGCTGTGAGAAAAGTAGAATAACGGATGGGCTATGCCAACAAACCGTATATGGATAAAAAGCTGTTGATTTTTCGGACATGCTTGAAAATTCGGATGCTGTCATGGCACCGCCACAAGCCCAGTGGTCTCACTCTTGTGCCAAATGCGCCAAACTGCGCCAAACGAGATTCGCTGTGCCATCCTGATAAAAAAAGCACAATTTTGCGCCTAAATGCGCCAAAATGCGCCAAAACGTTGGCTCCGAGACGGCTCCGGTGGCCCGATCTCCGAGGTCATGGACAAAATTAGTGACAGCGCGTAATGCGTGCGGCAGTAGTGGCCTGCAAATGGGCGTGACGTGTTTGACGAAGCGGCTTAATAAATTGTGATCGCCGTAATCGAAATTTGAATTTGCTTCTTGAGACATTTTCAACCCGCGCGGCCCATGTGCCTGCTTTCCGTAGTGTGCTGGCGGTGTCGTGCTCACCCATGTCGGAGAGAAGAGGAAGCAGCGTGCGTAGCGTCCACAAGCCAGCCTCCTCCGAAATATCTCCACGTGCGCGGCAGCTACGGGATTGCTTTAATATAAAACTTCTGTCGCCATCTAGTGGCTAAGTACGGCACGAAGGCGCTTGCTATTGCGCTCTTTTTTCTTAGCACAGTGAGTTGTTGCGGCCAGGGACTCATTAAGGCTGGCCTGGCT